>JAUZSU010094363.1:0-19973 GCA_034780255.1 Parotocinclus maculicauda
CTTCACGGATATTACATACTGTACACGTTCTTTGGTCCAATTAAGCGGAATTTTGGTCCAAATAAGTGAATAACATTGCATGCATTTAATAGGATTTGTTTCTTTAGGATTTGGTCCGAATAAGCGGCTGGTCCCGTTAACCGGTGGTCCAATTGACCGGAATCGACTGTATCTTATAATTAAATATCCCTTATTTTGGTGAACAGTGTAGTTCACTAGGCAGGCTGTCTGCTGTCTGAAATTTTTTCCTGTCACAATAATTTGTTGGCTCATGGTAACATTTAAGGACAATCTGTGTCACCCAAAATGAGTTTAGCTACAGTAACAAATGTAAATGCTGGGATTTAAACATGGCTGGGTTGATTAGCTTGGTGAAATAAATGGGAAAATTTCAAGTTAGTTTTTACTGTCATTTAACCCACCTGCGTGGTTCAGGTCTGCAGAGTTGTGGATGAAATCTAGTCAGGCAAGTTAGAAAGTAGAAAGTTTAAACTTAGAGTAGATTTGCAACTCAGACGTGTACAAAACATGTATATACCTTTTGACATCCACAGTATGTTGTGTAACAGGACATTAACTGAAATGGATGTTGACCATACCATAGTCAATTAGTATTATAGTGTAGTAGTGTACATAGTTTGTCTAAAACGATAATATACTTAATAGAGATGGAAGGATCAATTGACTGTGTCTGTATCTGCCGACATTTCTCCAATTTAATTGATTCTGATGGTCAGTCAAGGGTGTGGACCCATGTTGTGTGAGAGAATGTGCTGCAACCCTATGTGGACCTTGTTTCTATATTTCTCTTTTCATCTATGGAGAGCAGCCCATAACTAAACCCCATCCCACGTCCATAGGTTCCTAAGGGCCTAAAAAGCGAGCCTCATGCAGAGATGATTAGTTTGTTACTAGTTTTCTGTCATAGAGTTGTGAATAAGATTGATTTAAGACCAGATTTTTGTTTCCTGTTATATCTCTTAAACCCTTTTTTTATTCACTTTTATTTAATTGTAGATTAAATAAATTGTATTTTTAAATAAAAATTTATTTTGATTTCTTCCTCCTTCCTTGTATTAATTCCACATAGTCCTTGAGAAATTGAAAAGTGCTGAAAAATAAAGATTTATTTTATTTTTTGTTCCTCCCTCCTCAGTAGATTCTTAAGTAGGGACATCCGAGGAACAAGCAATTAAAAAAGTCTGGCCTTAAAAGCATTAATAGCTGTTTATTACCTGTTCGATTAAAGCACAAATGGTGTTCTTTTGTTTTTTGTTTTTTTTCTGCAGTGGACATGTGTCTATGAGTTTCAGGAGGGCGCTCCTCCCCGGTTACCTGTGTCGCCCCGCTGCTCTCTGCGGCTCACGCACTACATTGAGGAGGCAAACGTTGGCCGTGGCTACATTAAGGAACTGTGCTTCAGCCCGGATGGTCGGCTCATTTGTTCTCCCTACGGTTACGGCGTGCGCCTACTGGCATTTGACGAGCACTGCGCAGAGCTCGAGGAGTGCGTCCCGGTACGCACCGCTGTCCTGCGTGAGGTTCGGTCAATCTATTCTCACAGCGACGTGGTGCTCACCTCCAAGTTCTCACCCACACATTGCCAGCTGGCTTCGGGCTGCCTCAGTGGACGTGTAGCACTCTATCAACCCCACTTTTAACAGCATAGACTACAGAGACTATAGTCAGTGGGTGAAATCAGTGATTCTGAAAGATTTGTGCGTTATCAAGTTCAGTGTCATGGTGTGAGCGTGGGTGTGTGTAAGTGAGTGGGTGATTTTTAACGCCGTTTGTGTGTTCTTTAAACTGTCATCTCTAATACTTCAGAGTGCAGTACTGATGGCGATATTACTCCTTTCTAACAGCGTATACCTCTGACAGGGGTTGCATGCTCGATGCTGGACTCCACGGTGGTATGAGGATTGCAGGGTTTGTGTCATTTTCATACCTTTGCGTATGACCACACTGGTTTCAGAGCTAACCTGCATGTCAAATGCCCCCTTCCCCTAAGCAGAGGAGATATCTGCTGCCTGCATAAGCCAATCAGTTGCTTTCTCATCATGTAAGGTAGCACTGAATGTAAGCAGTTCTGACGATTTAGGCCGTATTGTGTATTAAAAAAATCTGCAATTTGCCAAATGTTTTTAGCAGCACTGAATTTACACCTATGCTCTGACACGAGCTGTTGTTTTGTGTGTTTCTTACTGTATTGTATGTTTGAAAGGCAGCTTGCTTCCTGTGACACTAATAAAGTCAGGTTATTTGGGTCTGATTTTGTAGATCAGATTAAATAGTGTGTATGGAATTCAGAGTATTTGCTTATGTTGGTGGATAAACACAATGCCGATAAGTGATTCTTGGTTCAGTTAGAAATGCAGTCTCTCTCTCTCACTCTCTCTCTCTCTTTCTCTCACTCTCACTCTCTCACACTCTCACACACACACCAACAGGCACAGACTGGATGGCTGATATTGACTTTTTTTTTTTAATTTCCTGTCAGTAATATTGGTGAACATCATGAGCTAACTGATATCAGTTTAAATGCACAGTCATAATGTTCTGAGAGTCCTCAGAGTGTGTTCTTTTGAGGTTTCAGAATATTCATCAGTTAGTTTTATGTTGCAGGCTCTTGAACGTAGCCTTCAGGATGAATGTTCAGTTCTGCTGATTTTGGCAATATTTGCATCTCAAAAATGAACATTTGCAGATGATGTTGAAAAGTTAGAGGAAGAGGGACAAGGATGGGGGAGAAATTTGAATGCTCAGGCATGAGCCACAGAGTGATGTTAACACTGGTACAAAACAAAGTTTTAACAGTTTGGACGGAGCAAATTTTGTTTAAGAATTAGCGGACCTAAATGAAGAATATTCAGATTTAAAGCTCTGGAAAAAAGTTGAGACCTCTGCAAAAGTATCAGCTTCTCTGGTTTGACTTTTTTTAGCTACTGTATGTGTTTGAGTGAAATTGAACATTTTTTGTTTTATTCTATAAACTGCTGACAGTTCCAAATAAAAATATTTATTTGCAGCAAAGTCAAGAGCATTTATTTACTGTAAAAGACATCTGGTCATAATGAAGGTGCTGTGTTTTTAGACCTTGATTACTAATACAAAGTGTAGATTTTTTAAAATAAGACAGTTTAACTTTGCTCTGTAAATACGATTTGGTTCAGCTAATCAGGAGATCATTAAGTAGAATGAGACGTGTCTGTATTGGACGACTGTTTTGCAGCCATACATGTAGAAATGTTGATTTTTTTTTTGAGAAAATCTGGAGTGGTCTCTTAAATTTTAATCCAGAGCTGTATATTGAATATATGAATATTGTGCACTTACTTATTACTTATTTACTTTCAGAAACATCTGCTATCAGTTTAAAGGTTTGTAAATTGTAATTGTATCTAAATAATGCAAAGTTCTTTCAATCAGTTACTTGTGAAGCAAATACCCTCTTTAATAGAGAATATAGCAAACCAGAAACTTGCTGTTCCTGCAGGAATTGTATTACTGTCTGGACCCAAATGTTTTATCACTGAAGAGACAAGTAAAGGTTGAATCATCCTGGTTCCCGCTTTGTGCCATGTGTTTTCTCTTAGGTCCCTGCCCATCCCCCAACACTGAATTGTAGCAAGAGGGCACAGAAAGTGTGTTATTATAATAATGAACATGAGGTACATTATATAGATTTATATACACCCCTTATAATTATTGAGCGCTGCTATTTCAGCAAATTTGACATATAGCATATTTGTAATATAAAACATATATGTATTTCTGGATTCTTGATAGGCAAACATTGGTAGTAGAATTGTATACCCCATTGACTCTTAGTATGACACATTTATATTCATCTACTTACAACAAGTGAATTCATCGGCTTCTTCTGTCCATAAACAATGTCCATAGAGAATTGGTTTGCTAACATTGATTGAGAACTGGGTTGGCTTGCAGAGAACCTTGAAATACATACTTGGAAATGCACTGGAATGCCAGAAGTGAGCCATGGTCTCACAGTCCTCTTCCAAAATCTAGCAAAAAGCTATTTTCAGGAACTCCTTCCTAAAGCGGAACTCAATACTAATATCAATGGCTTTTTAATATGTATTTTTTGGGTGTCCACAAGCTTCTGTCTATACAGTGTAGTGTAGGTGATCGACTGCATTACAGTCTGTGAAACAGTTTGTTGATCACCACATTTAACACAGAGAATAACAAGCTATTTAATGTTTCAGGTGTTATTTTGTTAAATTCTTCCTGCAAACACATCCAAAGATGTGCAATACTACAGGTTTGTTGTCATCACATTTTTCATTTCAAAATTCTCCATACATTCTCGATTGGAAACCCAGGCCAGTCCAATACCTATATCATTTTCTTCCATAGTCATGCCTTTGTAATGTGTGCAGCATGTGGTTTTGCATCCTCTTGTTAAAGAATGCATAGACGGCCCAGGAAAAGATGTCTTCTTGAAGGTATTTCCTAAGATTTTAGTTTACTTTTTTTGCATTAATGCTGCCATCACAGAAGTGTAAAGGACCTTTGGCAAGGGCACTGACATTGTTTTTAAACAATGTATTTTCTCATGCATTTGTTGACACAAAAAGTTGCACCAGGCTTTCCAGGATGCTGCTTTTGTATCAAATCATGATTATAAATCACATAATTATTGATTTTTTTTAATTCAATAGCTCTAAATTACTCCCATCCTAGATTTTCGGAATGTGTTGCAGGCCTGAAATCTATCAATCTATGAAAATGAAATTAAGTTGACCAGACAAAACATCTCTTCCATATTTTCTGCAATGAAATAAAAGTTAAGAAACACTGGATTTTTCCCATTTGAATTTTCCATACTGCTGTAACTTTTCCTGATTTAGGGTAAAACAGTGTCATGTAAGGATTAATTCGTACTAGTTTTCTGTCATTCAGACACATATAAGACAAATTTTTATTTACAATTCTTATTTAAATTTTTATGAAGACGTTGGTTGGTAGAATGAAGCAACGTTGATCAGACGGACTTTAAACAGCTTATTTCTGTATTCCTTTCAGATTAGTGTGTATTGTAACTGCAAAATAAGTCTCTATGCCATTATACAGTCATGACAGTTTATACAGATTATTATTTTTAGATTTCTTTAATGAAGTTAAAAGTTTAGAAAGAAATTGTTACATGTTAATACAAAAAGGTCATGAGTGTAGAAAACCAGCTACACTTGAAGTTTTTAGTTGTTTACTTTAAAATAGGCATAAAAACAGCACTGGTTGCCTAAACATGGTTCTAATCTGAATGGACTGAATTAAATTATATAAACAGTGTTTTACCACTGATGGTCTGTTTTCACACTAAAGACTAATCTTAACTCAGGAACCAGCTCTTAGTGTATAAAAGTTGGTCATAGGTAGAACATATGTATAGATTAGAAATTAACAGTGAATGTCACATACAGCATTACATACAGGCCAAATCTGAATGACTGGAATCAATTAAGCAAACTAACACAATGCTTTTGATTCAAAACTTAGTGGTCAAAAAGTTTCTTGCATCTATCTAAAATGTAGTAATTATCATTATGGTGTACTGAGTGGAGTGGGATCTTGATTGACAGAAGGATGTTTGAGAGCTGAATAAAGGTCTCAGACCATCCCTTAAATGTGGTTTCCATTGTGCAATTTTTAAATGTACTTACAAATGCTTATTATGTGACTACTCCCTATCCAGTACCTGACATTGCATGAAATGACCTAGTGTGAATGCTGTGTAGATCACTTGTTCTTGGTTTTGGTTCGCCGTTGATATTGCTCCCGTCTGCGATTCAGAATCTTAGTGCTGACTCTGAGTTTGCGCACTCGTAGGGCTCGGATCCTAAGCTGGTCATCCTTTGGGATCTTCCCACCTTTGGAAAGGATCTGCTTGATACGTTCTTGTGGTGTCTTGGTGAGGGTGAAGTCACAGATGGTGGGCTTCAGCTCAGAGCCCACAGTGCAGTGGTGTATGACAGGAAAATAGCCCTCTGCCCACACAATTACCTTATACTCACCTGGGTTCAGCAGGCGCCAGTAATCACCATCAACAGCTAAGGAGTAAAAACATGCAGGGAAACATTAGTGCATTTGTTCTTGTTTGGAAAATACTACCTTAAAGTTCACAACACTTCTGTGACAGTATTGTGTTGATATATCAGATACAACATGCAGGAATGCAAAAGGGTATGTTATAATAAACCCAAAATCAAACATATTTTGTAACACACGGTGTTTCTTACATTTACTTGTTACTTTTTATTTCTTTAAAGACAGTATGAACTGGAGATTATGGATGTTATGTTCTGTCAACTTCATTTCATTTATAAATATGCATCCTTTCCTGAATTTCAGGCCTGTAACACATTTCTGAAAAGTTGGGACAGGGGCAATTCAGAGCTGGTAATTGATTAAAAAAAACAAAATAATTATGTGATTTCAGACAGGTGATGTCAACGTGATTGTAAACATGATTTTGATACAAAAGCAGTATCCAGGAAAGGCTGACTCTTTGATGGTAAAAAAAATGTCAAACAACTGCGGGAGATTTATTAACATTTATTATTATTAAGATTTAAATTATTTATATGTTTTAAACAATATACCTCAAAGAAAGATTTTGGGGATTTGCACATTTTTCAGGAAGAATTTCAGCGTGTCCAAGCTTAAGCTGAACACCTGTGATTGTTGATCCCCCCACACAGCACTGCATCAAGAACCTCTATTTAACAATAGCTGTACAAGGGATTACTTTGGCAAACCTTTATCAAGCACGAAAATATAGAGTTACAGTAACAAATGCCACTTAATATTTTGCTGTGCAAAAAAGAAGCCTCATGGCCAACAATGACCCCGCACATCTTACGACATGTTTTCAGGAAAACAAAATTACACCTGAAATACTAAATCGCTTGGTATCCTATTTGACAAAACATATTTTAAGGGTGGTGGAAGGGAATGGCCACATTAAACAGTGGTAAATGCTTTAGCATCCCAACATCTTTGGAATGTGTTGTGGACCTGAAATGCAGTTGACCAGACAAAACATGAAATATCTCAGGTTCATACTGTCTGTACTAAAATAAAAGTCAATGTACACTGTGTGACTTTTATATGCATTTTTTTCTGATTTAGGGTTATAAAAGGAGACTAAAACCTCATCCCTATGCAACATGGTAGAGGGATTATCATGGTTTGGGTCTGCATTTCTGCCTGATTTAAACAGCTTGCAGTCGTTAAAGAATGAGGATTTTAAAGAATAACCTATTAGATATACTTTTCATACAATTTTCATTTAATAGAATTGCTTGATGCAACCAGACAATGTTTTTTAAAAAAAAGTTATAATACAGAATGATTAAAATTTGTCATACATTTATGTCATTTAGCAGACACACTTATCCAGAGCGGCTTACAATTCAGTACAATCCAAGCAATTGTGGGTTAGGGGCCTTGCTTAAGGACCCAACTGTGGTAGCTTGGTATAGGTGGGATTTGAACCCTGGACTTCTGGTCCATAGTCCAGTACCTTAACCACTAGGCCACCACAGTCTCAAAATAGGTGCTCTGGCATCTTAAATATCTAATTTAATTATTTCAAACATTTTGTGAAAAAAGCAAGCAAGCAAAGGTGAGGTCATTTCACTTGATAAACATTCTATAACTTAACAGAATGTTTTCCCAGTAGAGTAAAGGCTGTAAAGAGCTGTTTAGCTGTTTTCACATATCTAGTATACATACCTGATCTAATGTCATGGTCTAAGCCTTCTATTTTGACAATAGCATTTGCAATTCCTTTTTGAGAGTCTTTATCTCGAATCACACCTTTAATGCCTCTATGTACCTGAAAGATACAAGTCCATTACAGTCCACGTGCACACACTTATACATTGGGACACTTTAGAGACATGACAATCAGTGGCTAGTCAGGAACTCGATTATGGATAGATCACTGGAGCGTTGAGGCAATAGCACTAACCACTGCCACCATCATTGTAATCATTGCATGAGACTGGAGCATCTTTTAATTCTAGTAGTCATTTAGAGAACAGTGCAGAAGTTCACAGACCTGCTCCATGTAGAGTAGAAGAGACTCCCTGTTATTCTCCCATTCAGCAGGAAGCTCACTGGCATGAGGGAATTTATCACATGACAACTCTACTGTCAGTTCAAAGCAGTTTGAATGCAGGTAGCTGAAGTCATTCATGCCTAACCACACAGGGAAGGGAGAAATGTTATGAAGTGGGCAAATACCTTTATTATAAAATTCTATGGTTAAACTAAACACTTTAAATAGGCAAAAACATCCAACTAAAATGAATGGTCATTATAGCTGCAATGTGTGTTTGCTCACTTCCTGGAACGGTATGCCAATCAGCTCCATTAATCACGTTGTTGTACTGCTGAAAGTCTTCAAAATGACAGACTCTGCGATCAGGGTTTGCCATCGCCAGGTTGGTGGAAGCATAAACAGCTGCCAACCACCGAAAAAAGTCGTTGTCTGCCGTAGGTGTGTCCTCTTGAGGAATCCAGTTTCGTGTACAGTCAAACGGATAAGAGACTACCAGTTCTCCTCCATGCAGATTAGCGCTCAGTACAAATGGAATATCCTGCATCCAGCTTATCAGTGCTCGAGTCTCTGGAGCAACCTTACACACAAACAAGATGATTAAAAACCAATTCAAATCTAAATACACTGCTCACAAAAATGAGGGGATATTTCAAGATGAATATGAATCAAATAAAAAGAAGCATTTGGTTTTATTTCATTAAACATGATCAGAAAAGTCAAAGAAGGTTGTTTAATTACACAAATGAGATGTAAACTCAATTATGGTGATTGAATAGCAAGTGACATATTCATGGGGGTGAACAGAAGCATGTCAAACTGGACGAGAGTACCACATGTTGACTACTCAGTAGGGTGTATGGTCACCAACGACTGCCAGATCAGATTGTCCAGCAGTTGTTGTGGGATCCTCTTCGTATTCATTTTAAAATATTTGGATTTGGATTACTGTTTACACTGCAGATTTTCATCCTCAAACAAGTACCAAGTCATTTGAACAAAGCAAGAATTATTCAGGCCAAGAAGGTGAGGATATTTCCAAGAACCTAAAATATACTGCAGGTCAAGGAAAAATAAATAAAAGGAAAGCCATCCCGGTATGCTAAGGGATTGAAGATAATAATCTTTCTGGGGTTCAAAATCTCAACTGCTGCCTTTGGATAAACCAAATTCCAAAGTTATATTTTTAGGCATACATCTCTACCTCCCATTGAGGTACTTCTTCATTTTTGCTTTTTTAAGCACTGTATTGTTATCTCTTATACTTCTTTTTATTATTCTTCCAAAAATGTCTGTGAGTAACACAGTCCAAACTGCTTAGCGTACAGGCAACGTTCAAATGCGGTTCGATAAACAATTATGGCAAGATGATGTTTTTGGGAGTCAAACTGATAATTTTAAACATATTTAAGTTTTCCAATTTTTATTTTACATTATATTATACATTGACAGAATGTTCAGATTAAATTTCAACTGTTATTTCCTACTTTCCTAAAGCAGTTGTGTATGTTCTCGCTTTCTCTCTCTCTCATTCCTATAAACTTATAACACATACACATTCACTTTTAAATTACACTAAAATCCCCTGCTACAGTTTCATAAGCAATGCTTTCAACCCGACATAAAGCATCCACTTGTAATATTATATAATTTAGCTATCAATGCCATAGCATGACTAGCTGTGATAACACTTATTTCTTCTGTACTTTAATTTAAAGAAAGATTACGGTAAAACATTTCAAATTCTCAGTCTGGCATCTAACATTACATAATATTATTTCTTGCTGTAGTAACAAAATTGTACCATACATACTATTGCTTCGGTTGTGGTATAATACTCAGGAATAGGAATGTAGTGGTTGCTGACTCTCTTCTTATCCTTTGCAGCCTCCTGAGCATTCCACATGATATTATTTAGGTCTGGAAAGTTATGGTTCATGTCAATGCCTTCCATGGTGTAGCGACCGAGAGCCCAGCCAGAAAGTTCAGAACCCTGAGACACACAAACACACAACACACATTTACTCAAAAGTATGATAGCCTCATGTGCACTGGGTGTAGTGGACTCTGCAAAGAAATGTGGCATGTGTTTAGAGTTGGAACAGTGCTCCATTAAGACATGATAAAGAAAAAACATATTTGCGTTAGAAAATGATGCCAAACGTGTTTGTCCATACAGCTCTGACAGCTCAAGAGCGAGCTGCTGGATCTTGCAGTACCACCAAGCCTTGGTGGGGCTAGCTATATGAAGACTGGGTGGCACATTTATGGAAACCTGAGATGGACTGCTCCGTGCCTGTGGCCGTGCTTACTGAATTCTGGGTTGGGGTTGAAACCCTCAACATGACCCTGGCCAGAGTAAATGCAAAGCATTTTCTTGTGTTTTTTTTATTTTATTCAAAAGTTCTCAAAGTATTTAGTTGCAACTACACATATAAATGAACGTTGACATAAATGTATGCACAATGACTGGATTAAGACATACATTATATGATCACAGTTTGTGGACATCCCTTCTGCACAGCAATCTCTGTCATTTTCGCCACACTTCCTGATAACAGGTTAATGAAATAAAACTAAGTTCCATAAGTAATGGTTTTCCAACTTTGAAGGAGAACTTGAAAGTTTACACAAGACTCTGACCTTAACTACAAATGGACACATCTGAGATACTTTGTAGTGCTAAGTGAGCTAGGGCCTATTGCCCAGCATAATCACATGACAGTCATGTTCCAAAATCTTGTTGAAAGCCTTATCAGAAGAGGGCAGACTGTTTGTAGCAGCAAACAGGCAGCAAACTCCATACTAATACCCATGTAGATGTAATTTGTATTATTTGAATACCAACAAATTTTGGCTATATAGTGTATAATGGCCCAGATTGCCCAAATCAGGTCCTAGTTATTAAGAATCCTAGGTATCAAATGTTGTGCATTTGTGCAGACATTGTATGGTGTGTTTAATGTACATTTTTCTAACACACCAAATTTGTTAAATTTGTACATTACAACATTTCAAGGGTTCCAGTCTTATGCAAAGAATGAACAGGTTACAGAAGTTTTAAAGCCCTATAACTGTATTTTAAGTCAATTACAACTTACAAATACAGTGTAAATGTGGAAAGGAGGTCAAATACTTACACGTGAAAAGTTTACATTTATTGAACTTAATATGTACAATTTAGAAAATAAATAAATGTCACATTTAAGTTTGTTTCCTGCAGTGGTTGATCAATTTTCATTTAGAAAACAAACTAAACTTGGAATATGACCATTGATGTCCATAATTTGGCCATCACCCAAACCTCTATATGTAGATTTTACCTTTTCATATGCTCCTTCATATCCATCAGGGTTGGCAGATGGTAGGAGATGGATACGTGTGTTTTTTACCAGCCAAACTATTCGCTCGTTGCCTTGTTTATACTCATGGCAAAGGTACTGCATAAGGTTCAACACTAGTTCCCGACCCAAAGCCTCATTGCCATGCATCCCAGCAACATAGCGGAATTCTGGCTCTCCTACACATAATGACAAAAATAAACTTTTTCAACAGGGCTGAATCTTTCTAGCAGAAAATACAATAAAACATTTAGTAGAACATTTAGTGTATTTCTTGTAAATGTAGATGTAATCTGTCTCAAAAGCAAAACTGTCACAACAGTATCTATATCCTGTACCTAAAGGTGGTGTATAATAGGCCTCTCTTAGATAAACAGCCTCAGCTTGGTACTGGATACTAAGGAATTTAAGGAATTTGCATGGTGTGTGCTAGAGTGCTACGATCCAACACGTCATAGTTTCATATCAACTTAGATCTAAATATTACAGACAACAATAACATTATTAAACTTAAAATATTTCTCACCCAATTCATGTTTTCCAGGGTTATCTGAAATCTCCATGACATAAAGCTTAAGCCCTGTGTAGCTTTTTCCAATGGTGTAGATACGTGTAATATCAGGACACTCATCCTTCACTGTCTTCAATAACTACACAGAGAACAAGGATTCGGTTCAACTGTGTGAACATAGGTCTCAGATAAATATAAGAAATGTAATCTTTAAGCCAACAGATTCTGTGAAAAATATAAAACTTATTATTTGTTGGAAAAATTGGCTGCGTTTAGTAATTATTGCAGTGCCCTCTTTGCCAGCATAACAGTACATCGTCCCATATAATAATTGATGATACTGGAGAATATAGAGCAAGCAATCTGAGACATGTCTAAATGCAGAACTCGTCCAGATCTTCCAGGTTCCCAGATCCTCTCTTGTGGACTCTACTTTTCAGCTAAACCAAACTGTGACCATGAATTTGCTTTAGGTCAGGCGGTTGGAATGGCTGTGTAAATACTTGCTTTTTTGTTCACTTCGTCACATTTGTGAGGTGTTTATGTTTTGGATTATTTTCTTGCTGAAAAATCCAACCACAGCTAGTGGCTTCACGAAAGAGGCAGTCAGCCTTTGATATAAAATCTCTGTGAATGATTCAGGGCTTTGTGGAGTCCATGATGCCTAACAAGGTGTTCAGGGCCAATCCACATCACATATTTTCCTCCATGCAGTGGAATCTCTTTTTCTGAATAACAAATGTACATTTATGCCTTTATCTCCCCTTTAATGTTTTCTAACGTTATATGTGTTAATGTTTTTTGTCTTCCAGTTTTACACACTGTAAGACAACGTGGTAATATTTCTATTGCTGGCTGTATATGAAATAATATAAGTGAAAAAAACACTTACCTTTCTCATCTCATTATAATTATGATGTCTGAAGTCCAAATAGTTTGTAACAACTTTTTCTGACTTCTTTGGATGCTGGTTGTTAGGATCTACACACATACAAATAGAGGAGCCATTAGTAGTAGAGTATCCTACTAGTTATGGGAAACCTAAAGCACAAAAGATTAAATGTGGTGTTCATTCCAACCAAGCAGGGGCTACACATCAAGTATTTTTTGAGTAATTGAGTTTAAGTTAAATCAACCAGTTGGAATGAAAAGCCACAGATCTCAGAAAAATTGTGAATAGGTTTCCCAAGCCCTGAACTAGAAGTGATACTGTATTTTATTTGTAATAAACAATGTATGTGCAGTATAATAACAATGTATTTATATTATTTGATGTTGTTGTAGAGGTGCAAAATGAAACCTGGCATGGGGCAGCCCAAGATTTCAGCTCTAAGGCATATGGTGCCATTTCTGAACCAGCTCTGTGGGTTGATGCGAATGAACTGGGCCACTGTGGGCTTAGGAAACAGAGCCAGCACAGGAGTCTCTATGTCATCATTCCCCACAAAAACCTGTACTGAGAAATACACATAGTCTCATAGGAGCACATACAAAACAACAGTTAGACAGAAGGAGGTCATACAGATGCAATGCCGTGGATTATAGATGCACTTTTAATAATGCTCAACACAACTCACCGCCTCTTGTGATCCATTCATGCAGGGTCGCCAGATCTCAGAATCATTACTGAACTGCACCTTATAGCTAGTGACCCAGTGCAAGCTGCATACACACAAACACACACAACATATATAAGAGTTAGGCAAACAAATTACTAAAAAAGAAAGAAAGAGGAAGAATGATGTCACTGCATTTGCGTTGTTATTAAATTAATGAGATGCCCATGCTGACCTCCAAATGGAATTCCTTCCCTGCAGAATAACCCCAGTGAAGAGTGTCAGTCTGAGTGCATCCAGCTGCAACCACTGTTCTTGATCTTCCAGCTCAGCACACCAAGCACCATCATACTCATCTCCATCCTCTAGACCTGCCTTCACACACACACACACACACACACACACACACACACACACACACACACACACACACACACACACACACACACACACACAAGTGTTTCTTTCTTTCTTTTTTTCTTTAGCTCTTTCAATTAATTCTACAAAACCAAACCCTAGCCTCAATGTCCTGGGCATGAATCAGATTTTTGCTATGAATTAAGCAAATCACACAGTTTGCTTAATTCATAGCAAAAAACAAATACACATTTTACATAACTTTAATTAATCACATTTTCCAGATTAAATAGAGGAAATGGATCTGGATTATTTACTGTTGAGAAAAAAATGGAATCACCTTGTGCTTTGCATTTCCAAAACAAATACCAGAACAAGCTGCTTGATATAAGTAATTGTAAGAAAACATGGACGTCAAATAAAACAATGAAAATTATTATAAAAGACCTTCAAGAAGGAAGTGGGGTAAAATATGCTGGTTGTTTCCAGTCTTTCACAGAAAACAGAAAATGCAAAATGGTACAAACGCATGCACACTTAAAGACAACGTGATACACAACAACACATTGCCAACCTCTAAATGGTATAATACAGCGACCTCTCACTTTCTCAGCTGTAGTTGTAGCTACTTTTTAAGTCTCCAGTGTTTAGGGAAGCTGTCTATTAGATTTTGGAGTCATGACTATGTGGCTTTACAACCATTCAGCCACAAGAGAATTAGAGACCTTGTGCAATGGTCTAGGCTTCAAATTTACCTTACATTTTGGAGGGGGTTAAGAACATGTCATTGTGTAAGACAATCAGGTTTTTCAAACTCAGAAACTCATGTACATTTACATTTTATGCGAAACCCACAAGTAAGGGTTTTTCCTTTATAGTTCTCTAGTAAGCCATTGTATGCTTTAATATCCTATTTTTTGTTCAGCAGAACAACAGAACAAAACATCCTCCATACAACAAAGCAGATGACACAGTGCTGTAATTTACACTCCTTTAGCTGTTGCCTGTTAAGTTCCATTCCATGAACCTCCAGACAAAGGATGTGGCTGAAAGTTTACCACTAGTTACAAGGGGTGCCTACATATGTTTGCTGACATAGTTTCTTTCCATGAATGCTTCCAACTATAAATTCCCAATAGGGAATTTACATTTAGCCTGTGACTCATAAATCAGTTGAATTTTACTGTATTTCAGACGCCTCCTGATTTTCACTCAAATTAGCTTCTTTTATTTACACATTATTGATAATAAAGAGATGGTTGTCTTCTTATTCTGATTCTTGTAACTGTTTTTCACCAATTTACCTCCACTAACCACTACCTCATATTCAGTCTTATATACCACTCAGGTTCTGGGACAAACCAGCAGTCTTTTTATAATAGTGTCTCTTTTGTTTATGTTTCCAATTGTTTAATTTCTAATTATATCATTATCATATCATTATATCTAATTATACTACCTGATACTGGGACTGCGGTATCCTAGCGGTTAAGGCACTGGACTCTGGACCAGGGTTCAAATACCACTTCTGCCAAGCTGCCACAGTTGGGTCCTTAAGCAAGACCCTTAACCCACCATTGCTTGAAGTGTAAGACTGTATCAGTTGTAAGTCGCTCTGGATAAGGATGTCTGCTAAATTCCATAAATGTAAATGTAAATGTACCCATTTACTTTCAAAAACACTTCAACGTAAAGCTGGTTCACCTGAATGTTAAGGCGTCCTCTATGAGGGCCTAATCCATTACTCAAGGATGTTGAAGCACGCAGCTGGTAATCAGACACCCTCAATGACTCTAAACCTAGTGGTGGACATTCTGTAGGGGGGAGGGGATAGAGAAAAGCAAGCATATAGAAGAATAAGTGAGTGCAAAAATAAGGCAGACCCTTAACTTCAAAAAATGGTGTTGAAGTTTTGAAGCCTAAAGCAGATCTCAGAAAGAGTTTGTCCTTGACATTGTGTGTTTCTGTATGACAGTCATGTAAGGTAGCACTATGTTATTCAAAAACATATACTCAAAAAAGAAACGAGGATATGATGAATGTAGAAAACCAGATACAGTGTAAATAAGAGTCACATTCTAGTCCACAATGAGTATAGTCACCCTTAACAACGAGCATTGTGAAGAACTCATAGATAAGGGATATTCATTATGGGATTTTTCATTTTGAGATATCATATATATATATACTGCTCACAAAAAATATTGGATTCTTCAAAATTGAAATATCCCATAATGAAATATCCCTTAATATATATATATATATTTGGCTTATAATTATTAAGGGATTTGTTCAGACCACGGCTTGCAGCAGCACTTTCACAATGCATCTAAATGGTGGGAGTGCATGTACACATTATGGGGTCTTTCTGTAAAAAAGTTCCTTTCTGTTGAGTCACATCCCTTTACTCCCAAACGCTGCAGAAATTCACTGCACAATTTTCAGAAAATAAATCAATTTATTTAAAAACTGATTAGCAATAGCATGACTAGTATGATGAAATTCTTCTGTAGTTTATTTCCTTTCTGAGGAGAAAAAAAATATTTATGTTATTTTACTTAAAAGCTCTCTAGTTTCTGTAACTCACTTAAAAATCCTTCATTATTATCTTGAACAATGAGTACAAATAAAATTATTTGTATCTTATGTATAGTATTTTAATCTGTAAATAAGCAAGCAGTAAACCTCAAAACCAGCAAACACCATTATTATATAAAGTTGTTGACTGATTGCACAACAAGATTCCTGTGAAGGTTATCACAAACACATCACACAATTAACCTTTATTATGTGCTGTGAGCACATAATAATTCAGTTACAACAGACAGAATTCGAATCTCACGATCATGCAGCCTTATTCCCCACCGCACCCCCAGAACCCAAAAACTATTCATTTAAAAAAAATGTAACTCGCCGGGGTCGGTTGGCTGTCTCTCCATCTTTTCACTCTCAGTTAGATTATGTCCCGTCTGATTCTGTGTAAACTTGCTGAAGCGCTCCGGCTGGCTTGCATCTTCACTGTCATTACGAGAAGATATTATAAATAAGTTTGTATGATTAAATACAATGCTATTCACATTGCTCTCGGCTTTCTCGTTTTTCAGTGACATGTACAGATCTGCAAAATGCAGCAGCAGCAAAATAACGCTCACAGATCGGAACATTTTCAGTCTGCAGCAGCGTCCAGTTTTTCTTGGCCCCGCAACAGCTTAAGTATCAGAACTCTCAAGCAGAACAGCCCAGTAACCCAATACAGCTGTTACCGTAAAGCGTGTAAAAGCAGAACATCATGCTTGAAATGTTTGAGCAGAATATCAGGTTTGAAATGTTCTCTGACTTTTTGCGGTAATTTTACTGACAATACTGCAGTTGCACAGCTACACGGCTCACAAACTGCTACACATTACAATTAGCTATTCATTGTATGTCTAATACACACAGAAAGTAATATAAATTAAATTCACGTGAGAGCACTGTAAAGTTAACCGTGTTAACCATTAATTTAAAGATTTGTAAAGAAAGCCTTTTAACTCATTATGCATGAGCTCTCTTAATTTGGTAGCATTTTTTACACTGTTAAATTAAAGCGTAGTCTTTTATCAAACTTACCTAACAATTTAGGTAATTATTAGGTAATTATTTTAAACAGTAACCTAACAATTTGGTTTTTTTTTAGTTCATGCTCAGAGGGATTAATTAAGCTCACTGAACTTAACAAATAACCTAGCTGTCTACCTATTAACTCAAGATGGTACAGATTAATTGATCTGCTAAAAACAACAAATAATTATTCATTATATCTTAAATACTGAGTTAATACAAGTTTTGAGTTTTTTGCAATTATGTAAACAGTTAGTGAGATAACATAGTTAGTAAAATACTGTTGTTTGTCTTAAATACTGTTTCCTCTTCTTTCTCCACAAAAAGTCAGTGTGGGTTCGGGTTTTTGTTATAGTACAATCCCATACTTGGATCCAGATTAAGATCAGCTATACCCAAAACTATGCAAATAAACTACATCTTACATCAAGCAAAATTTTGTAAGATGCAGCCAGGTAAACTAATAACAAAACACAATTAATGCAACTGATGTGTCTATTATCTGATGTGATTATTATCTTAACATATTATCTTATGTTATAAGATAAAAGCCACAATTTACACCTTACAATTTAGATGTTTATTTTTGTCATCAGTGTAGTTGGTCTTTTTTACATATCAATTGTGATCCACAAGAGGGCGACTGTTTGAAAAACGTGTTTGCCTCATTCCATTTTTTTCCCATGCTCTATATTATTGCACCATACAATATGTGTATTTACTTATCCCTAGCTGTTATACACACTACAAATATTTACATTTCTATACTTAAATTCACATATATTATATACATATATTAATTACTACATATAGTATACAGTTACTCTCACTTTTATGGCAGAAGCTCTTACAAAGGAGGGCTTTAACTCCAGAGCTGATGCAATGTTACAATGTACAGTTTCAGCAGTTTTGGGTTAGCACCTCCTGTGTCTGACTTGCTCATTTTGCTCTAGACTTGGCTCTTGTAAACTTGCTTTAAGGCAACGACTTTGTAAATAGCTCTATGTAAATAAATTTACCTCAAACAAATTAACCTACGTGCTCATTTCCATTACAGCCTCTACCAGAACAACTACGAGTTTTAAAAAGAATCTAAAATGCCTGTAGCACAGTGTATCTGTTAGCTACTTCCAGTTCATAAAGTCTGTGAACTTCTCCCATTAAATTACATACGATTTGAGAATAAAAAATCAGCAAGACATACATAAATAAATACATACATTAATACATAAAGTATATGGGCATATATACACTTGCTTTTGTTCTACTTTACTGACAATTACTAATCACAGATTGTTGTTTGAATTGTAATCAACTACGTACTTTTATTTATAATATTTATGATTATTTATGAATATGAGATACTTTGGGACTATGGGAAAATGTTCAAATTAGGCATAAATTGACCTACTTGCACATGAATACTGCTGACATTTTTGCTATAAAGTAATAGACAGTGTGGCTTTTGGTAAGTTGCTAATTAGACTTTATGCAAACATTATTTAGCTATTTGAAAGTTAACTCATGAATACGCTTAGGATGGATAACTCCCATGAGCCACTGTTACAGTACAGGATTTTTCAGTCCCCGTTCAGTCACGCTTCAGCAGAGCATTCATATCATTGGTTAGTGATTGGTAAATGCCAAAAAAATGTCTAAAGTAGTATAAATAACAGTTGAAAGTGGGAAACTTTAAGAAAATATTCTAAAAAATTGTAATGAATTTTAAGCGGCCATTTTAACAACAGACAGAAGATTATATTAATACACCAGGTTATTTAAAGCAAGTCATATACATAAACAGATCAGTCCAAATTTAGTGTGACTGTAATGTGTGAATATAACTCCATTTTGTAGTGCATGACAAAGGTTTCCCTTTCCACAAAGTAATCCCTTTCCCATGTGGTTATATCAGCTATTGATGAATGTTGTTTTTTATTCATGTATTTATTTTATTTTATTTTATTCATGCATCAATACAAAACATAGTGATTCACAAACGAAAGCCACACAACAATAGACATAAAAGGGAACACCAGAGAAGCAAGCATGCAAGGGGACCTAGAACACAATCAATATAATATAATATAATATGATATGATATGATATGATATGATATGATATAATATAATATAATATAATATAATATATAATTTTTTTACCTTTATTTCTAGCCTTTTTGGAATGCGTTTTGAAACGATTAATGGATTAATGGATCTCGAAATGAAATAACCAGTCAACTAGACAAACCTCGATATGTTTTGGGTTCATACTGTCTGTAATTAAATAAAAGTCGAAGTAAGTGGTGTATGACAGGTTTTAGTCTACTCTTTTTCTGTGTTGGGGTTGCATTGCCTCCATGTAAGCAGCTTAAATTAAAAACACAAAACATAAGACACTTGATAGGCAATAGAAATGCATAAATTTAAAAGGGAAATATGTGTTTCTTTAACAAATCCGTAAAATGTTATTTTGATTGCGCCATAGAAACTTACCATAGACTGGATATACTATCA
>JAUZSU010094474.1:0-19973 GCA_034780255.1 Parotocinclus maculicauda
CTTTGTGCAAGGAGGAACAGTATGAGCACTGCCAGACCCCTACATAATGACCTTCAGCAAGCCACTGGTGTGAAAATGTCTGATCTGCCACTGGCACCATTTGCATTTTACAGATGAGTGCAGGTTTGATCTGAGCACATGAAACAGACGTGACAGGGTCTAGAGACGCCGTGTAAACTGTTATGCCACCTGCAACATCATTCAGCATGACCGGTTTGGTGGTGGGCCAGTGATGGTCTGGGGAGGCATATACCTGGACACACAGACCTCTAAAGGCTATACAACAGCACCCTGACCCTGACAGAATCCTTGGACCCATTGTCAGACCCTATGCTGGATCAGTGGGTCCTGGGTTTATCCTGGTGCATGACAATGCTCTACCTTATGTAGCTAGCGTGTGTAGGGAGTACTTCGAGAATGAAAGAATTGATACAATTGACTAAACTCCACAACCTGCTCACCTGATTTAAATCCAGTAGAACACTTCTGGGACATTATGTTTCAGTCCAGGAGCTGTGATCCAGTGAGTCCAGTGATTCCCTGGTCACCATTTGTCGTCTCATTAGGAGTATGCCTTAGTGTTGTCAGGCATGCATACAAGAACTTAGAGGCCATACAAACTATTCAGGACCATTGCTGCAATGGAATTTTGGCTAAATGAATTAGCCTGCTACATAATTTTTTACTTTGTCTTTAAATTCTACCATCTGTAGCGTGATCATTTTAATTCCCATTTGTTTATAACACATTACCCAGTCCATATCATAGAATATTTTCTCTATGATTCAATTATCTATTCTCTATGATTCAAAACTATTGAGATCTTGCATGTTTTTAAGATTATTATTTTTTGAGCAGTGTATAAAATATTTAAGCATACATTAATTAGGCTGCATCAGAAACATTTAGTGCGACATGAAGAGTGGTGGGTGGGGCATTTCCACACTAAGCAATCTACTGATGTCGGGCCTGGATGTAGAGTGCACTGTTTTCCATATTTATCCAAATTATAAACGTGGATTAATTGTAGCTGGCTGTACAAATATTTAACAGTTGTTTGTTTGTCCCTAGCACTGTCAGAGCAGGCTGCATCTAAACCATACCAGGGTGTGAGAGTCAAAGATCCTGTGAAGGAACTGCTACGCCGGAAAAGAGGAACTACACTCAGAACAGCGCCCCCAACTGCAGTGAGGAATCAAGTATATACATGCACACACAATGCTGATCTCCATTAAATCTTGAATACCTTTTTGGCTGTTCCCTACTTGTTTATCAAATGGGCAACTGTATGTGCAGACAACATAAAACAGGCATAAAATAATCTTAAATTTATTGCTCATTCATATAATAAATGTTTGTTCAGTGTCAGATTACCTTTAGACAGCTTACAGAAGTGCCATGGACAAAGATGTATTTTAACTTGTGTTTGCACAAAGAGACATGCCCTGGCAGAGAATCAGCTGGACACTGTCTTCATTTGGTGAGCGCACATTAAATGAAGGCAGTCTGTAGAGCATTCAGTCTCCAAGGGGATTTTGTCCTTATATAATCCAGGTGTTTTTCCATGACAGTTAAACCATTCCCCCATTTTGCCAGAGGACACTAGGCCTATGCAAATCACCATGTGTCCTTGCCAAGGAGCTTGCTTGCCAAGTTCATAATTATACCTGACAACACGAGAAATCATAAATATACACAACATATCAGACTGATTTAAAAAGACACACATGCTTCTGCTCTTCTGTGAAATTTCTGCATGTCCCCCAGACGTTTAACAGCATGTGGCCTGTTTCAGTGCAACAGAAATGTGATTCTCAGGAAGAAGGAAAAAATCCCTTGCATATTGGGGAATACCATCTGAAATGGTTTTGCATATTTCATTGCTGTTTGGCTCATGGGTGGTATAGAGGAAGTCTGAACATATTTTACCCCTGTAATCTCCTTTTTGCTTTTTATATATCCAGTACATGTTAGATATTTTATGCTACACCAAACATTATGACATTTTTTAATGCAACTTTAACAGGTGGTGGTTCCCAGCAATGGTGGTTTGCCATCATATGCTCATGTTGGTGAGTAATGTTACAACAAGTTAGTTACATTAACCACAGGGTTTTGTGTATTTCATAATAACAAATCTCTGCAGGGTATTCTGCATTTGTGGGGACCAACCATGGTGCTCCAAATGAGTCAACTGTGGATGCTGGTGCTGTTTGCTCTGGCTGGGTGGCTCAGTCCAGCAGTTCAGCTGCTTTTCAGCCCCTAGGTCAGTGGGCTCCTCCACAGTATTTCCAACATGAGCAGGCCCTTTCCAGTCTTCCCTCTCTTACCACTGACATGTATATTCAGCCAGTGTGTCCCAGCTATGCAGTTGTGGGCCCTTCCTCTGTGCTCACCCTGACACCGACACCTCTATTTACTAACCTTGGGGTAAGCCATAACCTTAAGGGGAACTTAGAACTTCTAATGCTTGTTTCTTGTTAATTTTGTTCTTATCGCTACTTTCTCTTGTGTGTTGTTTCCATGTGTGCTCCAGACTATAAGCTCATCCAGTTCAGGCATGTCTCAAATAGATGTCCAGGATGGCTCACTTACATACATTCCAAGGGCCCAGCACTTGTCTCCTTGCCCACAGACCGCGCTTGCTCACCAGCTGGTGACTATGCCTGGGACCTTGTCCAAATCTGATCCTGAACAGTTGGAACCTGCTGTGCCATCTGAGGGCACCCTAGCTTTAGAGAAGCTTCTGGAAGAGCAGGACGAGGGACAAAAAGAGTCCTACGCATGCAGTTCTTCGCTTTTTACACAAGACATTTAGGATGGCTCAATTCACATTTCTAAATTTGCTGATGCTGAGGATTATATACTCACGATCACATTATTAAATACACTTCCTTGTTCCTACACTCATTGTCCATTTTATCAGTTGTACTTAGCAGTTGTACTAAGTTTTTATAGTTATAGTTTTTGTAGATTACAGTCCGTCTGTTTATCAACATATTTTATCAATCCACTTTTCTCTAATGGCTAGACCCCCCACAGGGCCAACACAGATTACCAGCACAACACACACCACCACCATCACTGTAGGGCTGAGAATGATCCACCACCCAAATAGTACCTGATCTGTGCTGGTCCTGCGGGCTGCTGTGCCCATTAGAGAACAGAGTAAATGGGACGAACAAAGTATATCTAGAAACAGGTGGACAACCGTCTGTAATTACAGAGTTACAAAGTACTTCTGTATTGTAGGTGTAAACCAATAAAATGGACAATTAATGTAGAAACAATGAGGTGTACCTAATAAAGTGATCAGGGAGTACATTATCTGTTGAATGCATATAATACATGTAACAAAGTATTCTGCTCTTATACCATTTATAATATATTTAACATATTTTGTTAAAATAAGAATTTTATTGTTCCTATTTCTTTTGTATAGATACCTTTATAAAATAATTTATAGGAAAGTATGATTTAATATTGTTAATTTTATTTGGTTTGTTGAAGATAAAATTTTACAACAATGTTTTGTAAACACAGAAAATATAAAAGTCAGTGGTTTTCTATATTTAAGTGTAGGTACTGAATCAGATTTTAGCATGACTCCTGTTTGTTATTGTTTACTGTCTCTTTGAAACCTGGAAAATTAATACATCAATTGATGTAGAATATATGGATTTTTCACTATGCAGACTTGCAAATAGTTTTATTTGTCATTTATTTGTCTTTTTCTTTGTCTATTTGCGTGAGCTCAGTTTTACCTTGTGTTCCCACAACATTTTTTGACCCAGTAAGTTTGTGCTACACCTGCTGTTCAGCTAAATCTATGAAAAAACAATAAAAAATGATTTATTATGTCATGTGTATTATGCTAAAGGTTAATCCAACAGCAATGTGCTAAATGCAGATCCTAAAGAATATTTAATAAATGATATTGCACTTACAATGGTGTGGCGAAAGCCTTAAAACCATGTTAATGACTGCTACTTCTTCTAATTATAACAGGCATGAACACAGTAACATCATCTTTCATCCAGTACCAAAATTTTCTCTCAGCTTTAAGACCGGTTGCTCACTGCGATGCAGTCCCTGTACCTATTTTCAGTACTTTCAGTAAGTTCAGACGACAGTGAATTCTGTCCTTCCAATTTTTCGAAAGACTCAAATGATTACAATTTTGTGGCCTCAGAAGGTGATGCCGGAATGTGTGAGCTATTCACTCAAGCTGAGTTAAATAAGTTGGTACAAGATCTTTATCTGACAAAGTCATCAGTTGCTGGGTTCAAGGCTTAAGGAAAATAACCTGGTAGCCCTTGTTACCACGTTTATGTCTCAGTGTAGAGAGAAAGATCTTGTAAAATATTTCCATATGGACGAGGAGCTTGTATACTACATCAACATCAAAGTACTTATTGAGTCAATAAAATGTGATAGTTATATAGCTGACAAATGGAGAGTTTTTACTGACATTTTAAAGAGAAGTCTAAAGTGTGTTGCTTCACAATGACAATAAATTAGCTTCCCTTGCTGTTGCTCACTCTGTAAATATGAAAATATGAAAGAAACTTCGTATAGATACATGTCCTGAAAAATCCAAAAATCTAATTGAATAATTATTGGTGGATTTTATGTAGTGACCTGAAGGTTGTATCTTTGCTTCTAGGACAACAAAGCAGTTACACAAAATGTCCTTGTTTTGGTATAGATGATCAAAGGCAGAACATTATTTAAGGAAAGAATGGCTCAATAGAAAGAAATCTAAGATCAGTGAAAAGAATAATAATAATGAACCACTTGTTAATCTTCAAAAAATGTTCCCTGATTACTTATAAAATTGAGACTCATTAACATCTTGCTATGGCTTTGGATCAAGATGGGGAGTCCTTCAAGTACCTGTATACCAAATGCCTTGCTTCTTCCCATGAGAAGTTGAAAGCTAGCATAGTTCAGGCTCACAAAATTAGGCTTTTTCTGATGTGAACAAAGACATTTTTGGCAATTTCAGAGCCAAAAAGTACAACCTTATATTTCAAAACTTGATTGATTTTAAAAGACTGGGAGCAAACATGAGTGTAAAAGATAACATTTCTCCCTAGCAATTAAAATGTACTTAACTATTACTCTCTTAGTTAGACAATCATTAAATCAACTAATATATGACATGCTATTGCTACTTCAGAACTTCTCATTGTGAGAAAAATGGTGTATTGCATATTTTTTTACTTTTATTTTATATTCAGCACCTTTTAATTGCGTTATAAACATTGAGTTGTCAGTATCTCTACTGCAAACCTTATTGGAAAATTATCATGGTGAAAGGAATTTATGTATGAACAATTAATGTTTAATATCAACCTTCCATTCATTCATTTACTGCCCTCAAAATGTATTCTTGTTTATAGAATTAAGGTTATGTAAACCATACCAGTTATACACTGAAACTTGGCAGCTTGGCATGTATGAGAATAAATGGTACACTTCATGCATGTAGTACTGCCAAGATGTTGCCACATCATGTAACTAACAGGATTCAGGCAAGTCTGAGTCTGAAATAAGGGGAAATTAGTGTGCCTGCCAAGTTTAGGAGTGTTATAGGCATCCAGGATTTGGCACGCTCTCTCGTAATGAGTCAGCACTGTGTGAAATTCTTTAGAATTAAATATCTGTTTTGAATGGCTTGAACAAGCACGCTTCTAGAAAAAATTTGTCATTAACGCATTGTAGAACCTAATAGTGTTAAGACCTAGATCATACAGTCAAGAGTCATGACTTATTTATTCTCTGGTGTATTAAACCAAGAAGACACGTGCTTATGTTAGATATGCACAGCACAGTCATTTATGTAATAAATTAAATACTTGTTTTAGAAAAATTCTGTGTAATAAGGCTCTTAACTGAGACAGAAACAATCTGTGGGCAGTAATTTATGCAGAAAACCCATGTGGTAGCCTAGTGGTTAAGGTACTGGACTCAAATCCTGCCTCTACCAAGCCACCACAGTTGGGTCCTTGAGCAAGACCCTTAACCCACAACTGCTTGGATTGTAAGACTGATTGTATCAGTTGTCGCTCTGGATAAGGGCGTCTGCTAAATAGATGACGACGTGAAATAGATTAAATAGATGACGACTTTTGGTTTAAGACTTACATGCCACAAAACGCATACACACCCCAAGAATTTCCAATTTTCCTTATGTAAATTAATTTTAATTAGTGTCTCCTGAAAATAATTTATGGAGTTTATGCTTTCATTAGATATTTTAGTGAAAAGTGAAAATTCTGAAATAATTGGGGGTTATGCCATCTGTTTTTTTTTTCTTTCTTTTATTATTATCTATTTATCCAGTGTGTGTGCGCGAAGGGACTATCATTGCCCTTTTAAAGTCGAGTAAAATGTTGGGGATAAATTACTGTGTATTTGAAGACAGCAATGTCTGCCGTAAATACAGATATTCAAATATTCTTAGTCGTATAATTAAATCATTCTTTTAATTACATGCATATTATTAATACAGTAAACACAATGTGGCCTATTTGTGACAATAACAGTTTCAAATATAAATATAACAGGATATCAAAGCAAGATAAAGCAAAGCATTTTGCTTTTTCTGCATAACGGGCCGTATACCACACAGGGCTAAGGAATGTCTTTCTAATAAATCACTTATTACACAGCACATTACTCCATAAGGTAATAAAGCAAAATGAACAACCTGTACAGAGTTGTGGCTGGATGATTGAGCAACATGTTGGTGTGGCACTGCTGCCGGGTTTGAGCATTGAACTCGAGTACTATCTTGATCTGTGATTACTTTGGATTCCTCTGAACATTCCTACCAAAAACATAACGGTAGGTAAGTGGTTACACAAAGCATGAACAGGAGAGGTGGATTAACCTTGCGCACAAGTTCTGGAACTGTGTGTCATAAAAGAAAAAAAACTGGGTAATCCACCTGATTATTTATGTCATAAATACCATAAAGTCGTTTACAGTTTATTAAAATAAAATTCAGGGTTCACTGTAAAGAGAAACAAAACCAGTCTTTCTGGTTTTGAAGTGACGGAGGGGAAACCCCAGTCTGTGACTTTAAACGAACATGTGCTGGCAACTTGTCAAAAATTAAATAAATGTTCAATAACTGTTCGTATGTGTTTGTAATACAATTTCCAGTTCTACAATTAAGCATATGTCATACAGTATTATTTGTAATCTGCTAGTATGGAAGTCACCTTCACCATAGGAGCTTGATTTAAGTTGCGCAAGTTAGCACTGGTTGCGCAACATCGACGCCTTTTAATATCGCTTCAAGTTTATTTATCACTAGAGGACAGGGCACACAATGTTCCCCTTTTTCCTTAATACCCTCCAATTAAAATGATTTTTTCATTTGACTTACAGAAGCTATAGGGTGAATGCAGTGTTTCGTTAACTTTTGCAAGGTTACATTTTAAAACTGTGACTGTTGTAGTGAATTTACTCAGGTGTCCATTTGTGTAAACTTAAACTTACATCGATTCATCAAAGACACCCGACCGACATCCACTGAATATAAGTTATCAAGAAAATACAGGTTCAATCGAGACCTGCTACACGTACTTGTATGTTCAGAAGGCGTTATCATTTATCCCTGTCGTTAATCATTCAGTGCAGGACAGCAAATGACGTTAACAACCCTGTCCAGGATAACACAGTTCACGAACTTAAGACTTATCGTTTACACCGCGTTCTGAACCGTAATATAGGTTACATTTGAAAGCTCTAAATAACCTAGATAATCTAATTTTACAATGTGAATGAACCACTTTATACAGCCTAAAACATGAGTACTGTTACAAACGCTGAGCTGCAGCAGGGTGTTGTTCTACAGCTAAAATAAATGCCTTATTTTGTGCCTTTAGGCACAGTAGAATTCTTATCGTTTTCCTTTGTAGCATAATCACAAATGTGTTTATGGCGCACAGAGGTCTAAAAACAATGTGGCTCTGGGGTGAGATGGGAAGAAAGTCGTTTCTCACAGCTCTGAAACAGGTATGGGCCGATCCAGTGGGGGAAAATGTGAGGAAAAAAATGTAACATTGGATCAGAAACGCAGTTGCTGCGAGCAAAGGGAAAACATGCAACGACCTGCCTTTTCTCACTCACTTTAGATCGGTTAACCTCTACCACACTTTTGATGACAAGCTGGCAGGTCTACAGATGACTAAATAATGATAATAAGTGGTTATTACAAACACGACAAAGTGACAGTAATATAACCAATACGTCCATTATGTCACCGTCGTGTTTGCAGTAAAATGTATTTAGATGACCAGACAAAACATAAAATAGCTCAGGTACATACTGTAAGCAAGGATGTAAGAAACACTGGGTTTTTAGTGGGTGTTTTTTGTTGTTTTTTTAGTATGCATTTTCTGTCCCAACCTTTCCTGATTTGGGGTTGTGCACGGAATCATGCGCTCCATGACATACATTTAACATTCATTATACAACAACGGGGTTTTCCCTTAGGAGATCAGTAATTACTGTGGCAGTAAGGCGTGTGAAATTAGGACTAATTTAATTCTCATTCTGAAAAATGTGGTTGTCACAAACTGCATCAGTCAGATCAAGAGAGGTAGGGTTCTAAAAGCACTTGGACAAAAATGTATGCACTTTAAAGAGATGAACAGCAGTGTTTGGAGGAAGAAGAAGGATGAGTACAACCCCAATAACACTGTCCCAGCTGTGAAGCATGGGGGGCTTTTCTGCAAATGGGCATCACGATTGCGCCATATTGAAGGGAGGATGGATGGTGTCGTGTATCACAATATTTTGGCCAACAACCTTCTTCTCTCAGTAAGAGCATTGAATATGGGTTGTGGCTGGGTCTTCCAGCATGACCGTGACCACACACAGCCAGGCCAACTAAGAAGTAGCATAGGAAGCACTTCAAGGTCCTGGAGTGGCCTAGCCAGTCTCCAGACCTGAACCATATAGTACTTATAGGTCTTTGGAGGGAGCTGAAACTCAGTTTTGCCAAATGACAGCCTCGCATACTCACAAGTAGTATGATCCTCTTTGACCAATTTAAGGCGACTTCGATGAATTCTTCCACAGAAGGAATCATCTGCATTGTGCCTAGGCAGGGTACCTTTGTTGATGTTTATATCTTGAGTTTATTTCTTCCTTCACCAGTGTGGAAAATTATAGCCCAAAAGTATTTTAGACTGTACGGTTTTGTTGTTTTGTTTTTGTATTTTGTTCCCGTTTAAAACTCGCGTTGGACGCATTGTTTTGGTCCTAGATTCACCCCTGAATTTAATTTAAATTATAGCATTTAATCTCTTGATGGCACAGGCTATTGCTGCAACACTTTGCTTCATAATTTTAGTTTTCTTATTTGCCCGTAGCTGTAATATACAATAAAGCTCCATGCAGTGTGTGTTCAGATACGAAGACCTGCATTGTGGGTTTAAATACTGTACACCTACACCGAAACTCTGTAAAGGTAACACCTCAACACTCGGTGTACATTTTGCTGTGTGTGCAGGAGTCATGCATCTGTGCGCCACTATCAAATGTCAGTGCATGCGTTAAGAGTAAACGAGGTTCCTGCTGAGTGACGAAAACATCTCAGGTGTGGAAAGATGAGGACTTCAACCCCTCCTGCACCCAAATGAAAGGGAATTTCCACTCTGGTTTAGTGGGAAGCATGTCACATGAAACACGCCCCATTGTTTGTAAAACATTGGCTTTCACTTGAGTTAATATGTACACACTGATCAGTGACCCACTCAGTGATTGTGCTGGAGCATGTTAGAAAGTCAAGACCTGAGTCACATGACAGCTTCATATCAAACAACAACCAAAGCTTCTTGTTGCATTATGGTAAAATAGCCTAATTTCTGATTTTGCAAGTGAAAGGCTCAGCTTGTATGGTCGTCTAAAACCTACAAGCACAACAATTTTATTTATAATATTGTTTAAAAATAAATAAATAAAATAAATACCTGTTGTATTAACCTGCTGATGTTATACCTGGAAGATTTATAGACACTGTGTGCCTTTCATTCGACATTAAATCAAAACGGATTTATTTTTCTTGCATGCATCGTTTGCATCTTTTTATTCAGATTTTAAACCAAAGTTTCAAAGTTTTAGTAGCAACCAGGAAAAATACATCCATTAATTTAGGCTATTTCAAAAGAAGTTATCTATCATTCATTAACATGCTACTGTATAATATTTCAACCTGACGTTTGTAATACACTCCTTTTCATAACAGTTATTTAAAGTTACAGATAGCCTATTGTGTTTCAGTTATTATTCGAATCTTATTTGTTAAGATTAGATTAGAATCGCTCTGTTAATCACAAACCCCTTTATCTGTAACTGTGTAAACCACTATAAATATAATACCTTGACAACAATTTTATTATTGACAATAGACCATAAGTCGTTCTCATAAATTGTCTGAAGCTGGTTCAGTGACGTATAAAATTCAAGCATTAAGAAAAATATTATTTTATTGTAGAAAAAGGAGCAATTTGTTGTACACGGATATTAACAAACATATCAATTACAATTCCATGAAACTTGTATGTTATTGTTAGATCATGTAGGTAATGGCTATCAAGATATTTCTGACAAATATTATGATTTTTTTTATTATCATGAGATGAAGGTGTTGAAACAACAACAAAAAAACTGAAATGTTTTCTGACGCTGTACAAACAATGTGTAGACACGTGCTCTTATAGGTAGCACAGTTCAGAGCTGGGTGAATCCCGTCTACAGTAAGCCTCTTCTTCCAGAATTGGATAAAAACTGTCTGAGACGCTGTAATAGTCTCCAGCCATGGTGCCCTCTTGCAGGCCGGGCCAATGTGCCAGGCAAAAGCAGTGTTGCATGGTACACTGCTGGTAGTGGTAATTCTCTGGAGTAAAGCTTGAACTCAAGTCTACGCGTGTCGGAGAGCTGTAGCATGAGGAGGATGAGGAGTGAGACTCAGGCGGAGTGTAGCTGTTATAATCGACTGGACTGGGAAGGCTGAACGAGTGTGTCGGTGAACTGGAAGCCTGGAAGAAGGAGGGACATTAGGATGTTAGACGTCACCTAAATACACAAAATACCCTAACATCTAAGGAACACATACTAAGCTGACTTATAACCTAAAGTGTTCGAATTTTTACCTTTTGTAAGAACAGAAGAGCTAAGTCTTTGAATTAAAATCTATATTACCTAAAAACTGTAAAAGTTTTGTATTAAAGCCTCGAGTTGAACTATTTTTGGGAATTAATAGTGTTACATAAAATGCTGAATTAATATGTCCGAAAAGGTATTGCGACCTATAAATTTAGTATGTGCCTTAATTTAAAAGGTGTTTTTCTTTCTTGTAATGAAACCCGACGCCAGCTGACTCTTTTTTAAGTTTTGCTAACGTATCAGCAGTGGTCTTGATCTGTTAAAATCGATGACATTCTCAAGTTTGGTTTGATGGCAGTGTTTGGTTTGTGCTGTCCTTGATGTAGCAGGTTACAATTGCAAATTCTAGTTTAGATATTACGTTCACTTATTATAGTAAAAGTACAGTTACAAGTACATATGTATAAACAATACATACTATGTTGTTAGAATAATAATCCGCGCATGAGTGTAAGTATCCATGTGGCCACTGTGCAGAAGCAGGCGTGCACATTGCAGGACTGGAGTTGAAGTTCTCGGCGGGCATCACGTTCATCAGATGCTGATCATCAAACGTGTCCTCCATGATCGTGTCTCCGCTGTCGGCAAACTGCCGAGGTTGGAAGTAAGCATCCTGTGTGGAGGTCCCGCAGAAAATATCGAGATGGACCGCTGAAAAAGATAGAGAGAGAAAGTTGATAAGCACAGGAGGGTATTTAAATTGGGCCTGTAAAGACTTGAGATGATGTCACGGCAGCAACAGCCAACAGCTAAATGACATTTGAATAGAAGTTTATAAAAGGAGGCCATACACATCCTTAGGAATGCATACTCTGTGGGTCTTTTGTCAGCTGTTCTGCATGACGATCGATGAAATGGTTTCATTGGGGAGTTAGTAAGTGTGAAATAAGATTTTGCTTTGATTAGTGATCAGAAACATTTACATTATGGCTCCGTTCTCATTGTGCTGGTTTGCTTTGCTTTGCAATGTGATTTGCACGGGCTTCTGCAATAATGTAACCTACAGAGATGTGTGTACACCCTTAATTATCTATTCAAACAAATTATAGTGTAAAGTGGATGATCTTTGGATGCAACGTTATTTCGTTTAAGGACTAGCCATTTCGTCTTAGGTTGTATATTCAATCTTCGTAGGTACTGGAAACAGTCATAAACCTACCAGTCATCGGTGTGGGGCAGACGTCGTGAGCCGACACAGCTTGTGTTTTCTTTGGGTGGTAATGGGGGAGGAGAGAGAAGAGGGTAATAGGTTAGCATTTAATCTCTGCTTTAACATGCCTAATTTCTATTCTACTGGAATCATAGCAGCAATGTTTGATCACTTATCATGCGTGACAAAAAGGCGTGGTCATGTCGAGAACACAATTCTTTGTGGGTTTTGATTAAACATGAATGTATGTCTAGGATTGACCTGTGTGTGCATGCATGATTATTACTGAAAAAGCAATACTTACTTTGGATTCTGCTGCCTGAAGTGCCCTACGTTTCTGAAGTAACTCCTTGACAGTTGTCTTCACGCGTACACCCTGGTAAACCTTAGGTTTGTCTAAAAGGCGGAAGAAGGAAAAATGTACACACATAACCAAATAGTCTCTGAATCCATACAATACTTTTTATAAAAACTGTTTTTATACCACTGCATTTATTAAAATATTTTCAAAATGATCTAACAGCTCCTGGTTAAATATTATAGTACATTATTTCACATCGAAGTAACCTGGGGTGAAAAAAAAAACAGCGCCGCTGAGAAACAGTCTTTCAATGGGCCATTGTGTCGAGGGCGTCGGTAAAGAGTTTCAGCGCCGCGCATTACAATAGACACAAAGACAGGAACTCGGAGAATTTTCGGCTATTTTCAGCCTTGTTTCTACAAACTAGAGCAAGCTCAACTTTCTCTCCTTTAACTATTTACCTTATAACTTCAGTTTTCGGGAGAAAATAGCGATTAGTTTAACAATAACCGAGTTTCGCATTGAAATAAATCTTTGAAGAAAGACTAGACGAGTGGGACACTGCACCCACCCAGGAAACAGCGAATTATTCCGCGTGTAATTCAAAACGAGAGAGAAATCTGTAGCTGCGTGCGTACAAAACCGATCGAAATATAAAGGTAAGTCGCCTTACTAACTCTTATTAGCTGAAAAGCGCGTTTGGAAAATGTCAGAAAGTGAAATATGCAGCTTTTTTCGTATGAAGTTCAATATTCTTTGTACCCTGGCTGGTTAAACAGTCCAACAGGCACCGTGCTGACGAAAACTGGTAAAATAATACATAGCTCATAGAACCGATCTTTCCTGCTATTATATACGATTATAAACCAGATCATTATAAATGTATAGAACCGAAATGGTCTATAGATAAATGTGTCAAAAGAGCCAATAAAAGCGAAGAAATGTGTCTTAAATTGGTTATAGTAATATACTTATTAGCACGGGAGCGATGTAAATAGGATTATGTCAGACATTTTTTAATTGGTCATGTAGCCTAGTTGATATTCGTTGAGTGGGCGTCTTCTTGAAATCTTTAAAATATGTCTAAAAGTCGAGGCATGAGAAAAGTAGCTAAGCTAAAAACAACGCCACGCCATGGCGGAGCTGATAGAGGCAGTAATGGTGAAACTGGCACTGATGCTGATAAGATTGCAACAGGTTCGGTGCACTTGCACTTTTACTCTCATCGAACTATCCATATGACTTTCACAAACACCCAGATCTTAGTGCATTAGTCTTGAAAATATACTGATACTTCCGTCCTCAATTACATAAAGGATTCACAAGGCTCGCGGTTACTCAAAAAAATTATCTGCACTTTTGTCATTTGCACTAAAATAAAAGAAATATAACAAAGTAGTTCTAAATAAATGTATTCAAAATCATTAATGCTCAATTAAACAAATACAATGTACAAGAAGCATACAAAGGTCCACAAAGGTATGTATTTGAATATATTTATCACATTGGCTATCATCTTGAAAAGTGCACTAAAATAAAAGTTACTAAAATACTTCTTCTGATTTAAATAATCAAGAAAATATGACATTGCTGACCAGAGGAAGCAGATTGCTGGACAGAGAGAGGCATGGTGCACCTCCTGACCGGGTTGAATCGATTAATAATTTCTCATATAAGCACATGTTTAATTCTTCTCTTTCTGTATGCATTTTGCAGGTCTCTGGTGATAAAGAAGAAAAAGAGAAGGACGCAGAAGAAAATTGACTCACCAGACATTATTGAAGTGAACAGAAGCAGGACCCAGTGAAAAGCTGCAAGCGCCTGTTCTTGGCTCTGTTATATGGGCAAGAACGAATTATTCATAAAAGTGATGCAAAGTCTCAATCAAGCACCTTCACAACACTCTCACTATATACAATAATGTAGTAATATAGCCAGAGAGGCATTAGTTTGAGTTTTTCTGCCCTCATCCCTACTATTTAAATCCCCAAGAACTCAATGATTTGACAATGATTTGATTGCGCGATACTTTCAATTTGAATATTCAAAGACTTCGCAAAAATTCTTATATCTTAGCGAAATTCGCTATCAGAGCGCATATAACTACACTCCCTTTAATAGAATATTGCTCTATTTCACATTTTGAAGTAAAAATTTTAATATATTTTGACATTTTATCATCCTTTTAATATTGATGGCAGGAGGTTGACTGTGAAGCTCTCCTAGCCTTTAGCAGTAGTAAAGAGCGAGCAAATGACGTTTCACACAACACACCATAACATTAATATGTTATACAGTGCATCAGCATTTAAATAAATTATAAATAATATCCTCTCTGATCTAATTGTAAATCATTTTCAGAGATGTAGGAATGGGGGCGTGGCATATGGTGGCAGCCATTTTGGCCGTCAGAGCACTAGGAGCATGTGCTTTCTGACACAGCACGAGCTAGGTCCAAACACCTGTACAGTGAATATTTGTAATATTAGTCACATTTAAATTCAGGTTATATAAACCATAGGCAGTATTGGGTGATTATATGTATTAACAAAGAGAGAGAGAGAGAGAGAGAGAGGTATGCGATATTGACCAGTATTAACCAGTTCTTAAACTTATTTAATAGCATTATATCATTAAACTCACCAATGGGAAAGAAAATACGACAGTAAGAACATGTTTATAGTTTAGGAAAGATTACATGATTTTCAGTATGGTTATTGTTCCTACTGTTTCCTCATGTGGACAGTCTAATATGATGTAATGTTTTTATATATAAACCGATTTTTTTATACTGTGAACTATAACATTTTTTCCAATTTCGTGTGACACGAAAATATGCATTTATAAAAAAAAATAATTTAAAAAGTTTTTAACACTGCTAAAGAACTAGCAGTGAAGAACTATTAGAATTCACTTTTTGTATATATTGACGTGCACATATTTTGTGTTTAATGTGTATTTTATAAGTACACCGAGAGACTACGAACCCAAATTTTTCTGACATGCACACCTGTATAAGTTTAGCGAGTCAATAAACATGGTTGGTTGATTTTATTGATTGATTGATTAATTAAGGATGTTGCAGTTAAATGTTACCCAATAATTTTGAGTTCTGACTTCATACCTTATGAATTTACAGGTCCAGGATTTAGCGTAATAATAATACATGTCATACATAATACTTAGTAACCTACCTAAGATCAGCCTACTGGATAAGTCCCAACCCGTATTAGACGGTCAGTTGTTTCACAAATCTGTACATTGTGTTAACATTTACATGAAAATCACAAAATACAACACAACTACAGGTCAATATAAAAGTATCCGCCTTTATATTTGAGGATTTCGCTACTGTAGACTTTTTGAAGAACATGGCATCGCATGGAATATAAGATGTGGATGCCAGACAGATGCATCGCATCTATATAGTTTTATCTATTCATATAGTTTTAGAATATATTTGCATCTGCTAAAAATATTAATATTTAATATCCCATGCCTTGGTTGTAGTCATGGTTTCATAAAACGAGATGTTTTGGTGATGTTACTTTTCAGACAGAAAACTTTTCCAGCAGTTTATAGGTTCTGTTCCCATATCACCACCACGTGGTTGAAAATGGAATCTGCAACTCTGGAAAAGAACGTGGACCTGAAACATGACGCAAAAAGAGAGGCACCAAGGCCTTTACTATTTACACTGTTCACAAAATTTAAGGGATATTTAATTTTAAAATATTCCCTACTTTTTGCGTGCAGTATATTTTTTCCCTTTGACTGTTTGACTTCAGAGATGTACAAAGTCAAAGTGAACACGGTCTTATTATATTATATTATATTATATTATATTATATTATATTATATTATATAGACAGCTTTTTTACAGTAAGAAGTATACACAGCCTAAAGCATACATTTTCATTCATCAAACTCAAGAAAATGCTTTATAAAAATACAATTAAATACAATAGAAACTATGTTAATAAAAGCAAATGAATTTTAATTATGTGGCCAGTCTTTATGAAGTTGCATTATTCACACTGGGGCTTGAATTAATTTACAGTCGTTTAATAGCACTTGAATAAATGTAATTATGGGAAACATCACCATGTTTGTTTAATGTCAGTGGTCCTTTAAAAGCATTTCAGAATCTTATCATGAGACCAACTTAGTAAACTTAGCAAATCTGGACAGTTTTATCACACACATCAGATCAAATTATTTACTACAAGTCAAGTAGTGTTGTACAGATTACATTTTGCAACTGTTAAAAAGGTATCAGATTTGTCAACCCAAATTCCATAGCTTTACTCCACATAAGTAACAAACCAGCAAAAACAAATGTTTTAAAATACTGAGATAAATAAGTATATTAATATATTATAAATTTAATTTAGTTAATTAATGCATTGATAAAAAAAGCAATGCAAAAGAAAGTTAGATATATTGCATCATATAATGCACACACACACACACACACACACACACACACACACACACACACACACACAAACAGTATTTACATATACACAGGGTGAGTCAAAAGACACAGAAATAAAGCTTTGTCTGGAACATGGTCACCATCTTGAAAGCCATATTGGACCATATTGGATTTAGGGCAAGTTTTTCTAATGGAAACTTTGTCATGTAGCATATCAATGAAGATCAAAATTGTCACAGATTTGCAATATCTCTTGTGGTTCAAAAGTTATAAACACAGAAACAAACAACTTGAACTTGTTTTTTGTCACAGGTAAGAAGATAGAATTGACAATTCTGATGTTCGGGAAACGCAACTGCCGTGTCATAACTGCAGACTTCAACAACCGACAACCAAAAAGATAACCAATTTCACACAGCACAGTTGAATCCCTCATAGCCAAATTCTGAGAAACCAGTACTGTGAACAACACGCTACGTAGTGGTTGTCCAAAGTTTTTTATCTTGAGTGCTACATTTCCTTTCACTGAGTGACTCTTTAAACTGACAACATTTCTTTATTTATTTAGTGCTTATCTCAGGAAAACCTCCATTTGATCATTTTTTGAAGGACATGCTGCAGCTATGAGTGTGCTTTTGATGGGATAGGGATACCAGTCCATAACAGGGATGGGTACAGAAAACTGTTTTAGTGTTTTTGACATGACCTCCTGACTGACCTCCTTTCTCTCATGCACAGCCAGTGTGTCTGCAAGTGATGTCCATACCTCCTGGAAGGCACCACTAGGAATCAGACCCAGTTTCCTCTGGCAATGGGCTAGTGTATTAGACCACAGTTCCACTTAAAGGCCCACATTTTAATAGATTCTTATGATCTATTTGACAGGAGTGGAAACACGCTAATAAATAATAAAATCTAGATAAAATAAGCTGTTTAAAATCAGTATTTGCAATTCAGACTTTTTTACATTGTATAAGAATATAAACATGTAAGTGTATTCGAAATTAACTAATATATAACTAATGACGTTCAATATGACTATAACTAAGGATTTTTAGTCAGTAGAAACCTTAATCCTCAAGTAAAAACCTCAATGATATAGAGAATGATATAGATATTAGAAAGGTAACCAGAAAACATATTTAATATAATTTATATTATATATTTATATTTATATATTTAATATGATTTATGTGTTTTGTTTCATTAATTATATTGATTTTATGTTTATGTTTTACTATCAGTGGATAGTTGTGTTGAGGAAGTATATGTCAGATCGGCATTAGACCTGACGTTAAACACTTATTTTTAACCGATACATATACTCTGCTTTTAATTTGAAAGGTAAAACGGATTGCCTCCTTTAAGTTATTTACTCAACTAGAGTCTATGTAATTTAAATGTTATTCAACAGAACATTCTCCTTATATCACAGTGTGGCCATGGAACAGTCGTATCCTCTTTGGCCCATGGTCGTGTGTCATTCAGAGTGGAGTGGGTGCTCTCAGGGTCTTCAGTGGACAGGGCTGGGATTTTGGCTGCAGAGTCACTATATGTGGGGCATGGGAAGCTAGGAGGTAGCTGGAAGGAAGAGTGATATGGCACATCATCTTGGGCATGCATGGAATAGAACTGTGAGGACACCGTGTTGGAACCCCTCGAGGTTGAGTGGTACTGGCTGGGGCTGGACGGCTCCACATGTGCTGGAGCCAGGCTGTTCCCACACAAACCCTCCACCGTCTCCATGCTGGCCTGCTCCCAGGAATCTCTCTGCACACACACACAAACAAACAGGACTAAGACTCCTTGCTGTAGATCCTCAGACTGGAGGGTGGAAAAGATCTTATCAAAGATGAAAGAGACTGTATAGTATATACAATACAGTATTGATAATACAATACTGATTTTAGTTTTTGGTTATATTGAGTCCAGGATCTTAAAGTGCCCCTGATTAGTCAAAAAACACATAGGACATCACAGAAAACTGTACATAGAAGGTGTGTAGAAGTAAAAAATGCATTTGATTGGCCCCATGGGGGAGGGGTGGAATGTCTGTTCTATTAAATAAGGCAAGACCAAATTTTAGCCAACAAATTATTCCCCTTGACTGCATGACTGAATGAAGCTGTGGCTGGTTTCATATGTCTCATTGCAAACATATACTAGCATTCATCCTCCCACATCCTTAGCTTACCTGGAATTGCATTGGAATTAGATTAAATGAAGATGGTGGTGCTGAAAGGATGAACAATTTTATTATATCTAATTCTTAATTATTCTTGAATAAGGGAAAAACTGTTCAAGTTAAATGAAACAGCAGACTGTTGCCTAATAAAGGAAAATCTGTTCAGAAGATTACATGGATTCAAACACTTACCAACAAAAAATGTGAAGCATCTCCAGAAAAAGAAGGCATTAGTGTGGACAGTGCAGAAGATGAGAAGAGGGCACTTCCTCCCCCGGGGTGGGCAGCATTGCGGAAGTCACTGAAAGGTTCTGGGTAATAACTGTCTATAAGGGATGAGTAGCTGGACATGGTGGTAGTGTCACACGATAGGGACTTCCCTGCCAGTGATGAGGAACAGATGTCTGTAGAGAACTGCTTGCTCAAAGGGCAAAATTCTGCTTCAGAAAAAAATGGTCTTCCCATGCTGTAATATCCTGGCAGTGAATGGGAACCTGGACAAAACATAAATCCTGGTCACTCAATGTGCGAGAATATTCTATTGTGTTTTTATCTACTATATATACAAAACTATACACAACTGCTGTTCTAACAAATTAAATCTGATGTTATTCCCAAATATTAAGCTTCTGATTTTTTTTAGAGACTTTTAATAATGTTTTATTACAGGGATGTTTTAGGAATAAGTCACTTTTATACAAAAATGTGCTCT
>JAUZSU010094583.1:0-19971 GCA_034780255.1 Parotocinclus maculicauda
GAATAAGGCTGTAACGTAACAAAATGTGGAAAAAGTGAAGCGCTGTGAATACTTTCCGGATGCACTGTATTTATAATACAAAGTAATTTTTACTTTTTACATAACATCACTTCCCATTATATATATATCCTGTACCTGTATACGGTTATTGTACCATTGTTCAAACAATGGAATATCTAATGTAATGGTGTTCTAAGGACTTTTGCTCAGTACTGCTTACCCTCTATAAACAAACATATGTGCTTCCCCAGTGTAACAACACCTGCTGTCACTTTTACACATGTATAAGCAACAAGAATTAATATAAGTAATAATTATCGTAAAGGAAAAACTCATATGTCTACTCCATATGAATTTCTATATAACCTCTAACTATATTATTCCCTGTCGTGGTTTCAGTTAATTTAGCCTTTAATAGACTTGTTCGAACGATCACCTCTCTTAAAGATTACGGCGATGACCTCTGTTTTTCTACTTGATGGGTTTAACAACAGGAGAGAGACTCTATAGAACAGGGGTTTTCCCCAGGATGTTACCTTAAACATGCTGTTTATGCTATATAATTTCTAGTTATCCATATACCATCCTGTGCAATAGTCTTAGGACACCATTGGAATTGTTGTTTTAGCAATGGTATAATCATCAAATGTAACATATTGTTGACAATTTAACAATTTCAGACTTTTATTTTTATTTAACAATTTAACTTGTATTCATCCTTCTAAAATTATTTATCTTAATTCCAGACTTAGCCTTAGCTTATCTTAGCCGTTTTAACTTGTCCTCCTTCCAAAAAGTGGTTTCTGCACTGCCACCCTTTAAAAAAGTCCTGATCAAGTGTCATTTGACTGTAACAGGATCGGCTTAGCATTCCAATGAAGCTGTCATGTGCTGTTGTTGCTGAAGTGTAAGGGAAAGTCTCACTAAATATTTGCCACTGTTACCACTGTAGGCTGTAGAAGTTTTTTTTCTGGTTGTTTTCTAATAAAGAGTAATTCATTATATATATGTATATAGTCATTATATCATTGCTAAAGCATTGGTATATCTAATTTAAATGACTGTGGTTAAAATAATGGACTAAGGACCAGGGCATCCAAGGTTCACATCCCAACTCTGCCAAGTGGCCAGTGTTGGGTATTTGAGCAAGGCCTTTGGCCTGTAATTTCTTGGATTGTCAGACTATATTAGATGTAAGTCTCTTTGGTTAAGGGTGTCCATTAAATGGCTGAATGTAAATGACTAAAAGATAAAAGCCATAACTTACTACTATAAATAATGATTAAATATATGAATATACTGTATATTATTATATACAATGAATATATACAACATTAAATACTGTAGAACACACTGGTTATATTTGAAGTGCTAAAAATACACCAAATTTGCAGTTAAGAGATTTAGCAGGCACTCCTAGCCATAGTTTAGGTTTAAGCATTTGAACTGCCACACTAAGCATCCATTAATAATATTAAATTATCTTGCATTTTATAACATGTCACATATGCTCCTATGCATTGCGACTTATGACTGATAAAATCCAAGCACTTTAAGAAGGGCACTAGCGGCTTAGCAGTATTTAGAATTGAACCCTCAACTTTTTGGTCAATGGTACAGTACCTTCTCTGTCACTGCAGTAGACACTACATGCCCATATGCATGTATCTTAATAGTTTATTTCTATTGGTTGAGCATTGATTTCATACATGCAATCATGTAGCCATGCAGTCCCTATAGAATATAAGAGAGCAGAACAGATCAATGGGTTCACTGATTTTCAGCATGCTCCTGTTAGAGGATTGTTCAGTCAATCACCTTGTGGAATTTGCTGCTCTATTTTACTCTATTTTACTCTGTCTACTAAGCAGTATACAATAGCTCATAAAATTACCTGCATAAAAATGGTTAGTAGTAAAGTGTACTACCGAGCACCATGAGTACATTTAGTTTTTTTTGCTAAACACTCTAACTCATAGCAACATGTACAAGATTTATCAAATGTATAAAATTTACATTGTTTTCATGATAAACGATCACTTTGTTAAAAGTACCAATTGGAGAGGCTTAACCCAGTGGTGACCAGCATCAGTAAGCTTCCATGTGGAGTGTATACAAATTTAAATAACCAATAATTTTTGCATACATTCAACTCTTAGGGAGATCAGAAGTTTCACTGCAGCACATAATCAAGGCTGTTTCACAGACAAACAGTACAGAATCAGCCTGTAAGTAGTAAAAAATGGTAAGCCATAAGAAAAATACAGGGCTATGTTAAAAGAGGAAAAGTGTGGAGCAAATGCAAACGTGTAGTTAACGAGCTTAAATAAGGGATATTTGGAATGGATCAGTAAAAAAATTAAATAACATTGAAAATATCATGTACAGTTGCCCAGAAAAAAGACTGAGCAACACAAATTTTACCAGATTTGGGTCAGAGCTCTGATTTGGCCCCACAAGGACATTTACCATCTTATCCTTAAAGCCACTGCTTTGCCTTGCCTTTTGGCAGTGTGTAGAGGGTTGTTGTTGTGCTGGAAGGTGAACCACCTGGCAATCAGCTGTCTAGCAAATGGTCATAGGTTTTCCTCAAGAATTTGGGTGTACTTGGAAGCATCAATTTAAGGTCCCTGCTAAAAAAACACCCCACAACATTATCTTGCCACCATTTGAGTGCTTGGTTTTCTCCAAACATAGTGCTGGGACTTCTTTCTTCAAACTCCAAAACAGACCAGAACTTTAGTGCAGCACATAGCCTAGACAGTTTCAAAAATAAATACCACAGAATCAGCCATTTACAGACAAACACTGTAAATTATACGAAAAATCCAGGGCAATGTTTGAGCAAAAAATGTCACATGCTGTAAGCCAGAAAAATAATAATAAAAAAACACCTTTATGCTGTAGAAACATGTTTATCAACTTCACTTCGCCTTCATTATTCTCATAATAAAAAAAAAATTAAGATGGTGTGATTAATTCTCGTAACTTAATTTCTCATAAGAACAAAGAGGAAAACATTACAAAATGTGTATACTTTTTATATACCTTGATATTTGTGCTTGACACCCAGTGACCTTAAATGGGAAAATAGGTTAACAATGGTATAAAGTACACTGTCACCGTGAGCAAGCTGTCTGAATGGTTCCAAACCCAAGTTACCTAAGGTTCCTATACAGAGAGAAGTCGACTATATACATGGCATTTTAAGAACTGCAATTGCACAGCTCTAAGAACTCTAAAACTAACCAAAAATGTACAGGAACTGCCTTGATTTTTACTAAACGCTGTTTTCTGCATTAGTGGTAACACCGATCCTAGTCAGTCATATTCATGCTTGGTTAATTTAGAATGACAGATTAACTGCAACTCTTTTGGGATTTGAAGCCGGAGGACTGAGAGTAAACCCACATAAAGCCTGAGGTTGAGATTGAGGTGGCCGTGCTAACCGCATGCCTCATCGTACCACCTTTACAAAAGTACTTAAACCAAAAGCAGGAACACACAAACCGTAACAAAAAGAGCCAGGATGGACAAGTCCAGAAAAAAAACTGGGCCTATACAACAATACAAGTTGGACAGAACAGCCATTTTTCCTCAGCATGAATTGAAATATTGCCTATTTTTCATACTGATTTGTTATGTGGATGTTTGACAGCCACCCCAGGGACCTTCATGCTATAATAATGGCAAGAAATACGACCACGACCACTGTAATTACTAAAGCACTCTGGGCACTGCATCATAATTTACTCACCATTTTCAATTCAGGCTGAGGAAAACCATTATTGGTTTCATCAATGTCTTAATCCTTATCTCTTTCATTAAACACACCTCCACTAATCTCCTTCAACTAAGGTGGGCTGATGAAATGAATGTAAATTGAGACGAGTTTAAGGGAAAATCATGAGGGATTGCTTTTAATCTCCAGGAAATCCTCAGTGACCCAAATGTTGCTGTGAATGCTGTTTTTTCTGTATCACAGCAGGTCACGAAAGCTTTATTGGTTTGTGGTGAAACCACATGGAGTATATCCTGAGAGACAAAAAAGAAGGAGACAAATGGTAAGCACTTACACAAAATGAGATAAACATTTTCCCCAAAAATGCCACATATTTTTTTCCCACAAACATTGGCTCAGCTCTCTCTCTGTACCTATTAATGGTGAACGAGTATTCTATCCATCACTGACTTTTCCTCAAGAGCCACTGATTTTGATATTGAACCAGCCCTAAACACCAGCCACCTCCAGGCTATAATAAAGAAGATCATTTTTTATCATACATCTGAGAAACGTTCAAAGGTGATGGTTGTCATGTTTGCACCCAGGGGAACTTTCATTTCATTATTTGATTGAAAGATTGTGGACATGTAATTATAGAAGGTAAATAGGGCAATTTGTTTTCTACCCCACATCCGAAAATAAATAAAATATAAACCCTGCTTTAAGTTTGAAGGTCACGTGCATTCTGTATCCAAATAAGTTACATTGCATAGAATTAGTTCTAACAGTTAAGTTTGCAATAGTTTTAATTTTCCTATGTAGTGCACAAAAAAGTTAAACTCAATAAATAAATAAAAATAAAACTGCTCAAATGGTGTTAGCATCCCATCCATGGGTTTAAATACTTTAATCATTGCAAAGTAAGACAGATTAAAATATGACTAGTTTACATGATAACTCACGTATTTTCTCAACATTATAATATCGATCATCTTATTTATTTTATATACGACTGTATTTTACTGTATTCTCAATTTTAATATATTTATATTAGTTTCATCATAATATTCTCTTCTTTTTAATTTATAATAGTCCATACTTTATTATATTATAAATATAATATGAGCAGCACAATGGCTCGGGTAGCATTGCTGCCTAACAGCAAGGAGACATGTCCCTAAAATGTCTCGCATGCGCACATTGATATGTATATACACGTTGCCTCTACACCAACAACAAAAAACGTCATCCCAGACTACTCAGTGTATAAAGGTGTAATGGATGTGATAGCAGAAAAGATCTCACCTGATGAACATACTCAGGTCGAAAAGGTGAAAAAAGGCCATCCGACTGTATGTGGATTAGAGTCCTTTGACTCCTTATACGAAGCTCTGAGTTTCCTTATTTTTCTTTGGCACTGTAGCCACGTTCATTTGTGGCTGTGGTTTGCCATTTATTTGGCACTTGTTTCAAACGCAACTCTATTTCGGTTAGTTTCTTTCAGCTCTGCTTAAATTAATTAATTTCCCCAGATATTAAGCAAATCACCAACTTCTTCTTCTCCTCTGTCACTGTCTTGCCACACATGCTAAGCACATGCATACGAGCAAAAAGACGCATAAAATCCAATCTGACCATTCTCATTCAAGTGGGACATGGCGGGACTGGTTACCGTTATTGTTGATGAAGACCAGTAGAGTGATACTGAGGTGGAGGAGCAGCTAAGTCTGTGGTGCTGGAACTGGTACCAGAAGTGGTCCGGAGGTCCGGTATGGGTGCCAAGGGTCCACAAGACAGCCTAGGAGCTGAGGGGCCATGCAACGGCTAAAGTGCCGAGGGTCCGCAGAATGGCTTGGGTGATATGGGTCCGAAGAGTAGCTCGGGTGCCGAGAGTTCGCGGAACGGCTTAGGCATCAAGGGTCCACAAAATGCCGCGGATCCAAGAGCGGCCTCAACAGCCGCCGATCCGGGGACAGCCCCTATCAGCCACGACTCGAAATGGCTTCCCACAGACGTGAGTCTAGCGGCTTCAAAAATAGACAAACTAAACTAAAACCAAAAGCGCGTTCAAACAGGTGGCAAGATCAGACACAAAATGCAACAATGAGCCGGCGAACACAAACGTGGTCGGGTTTAAATAATCAAAAACGTAATCAACGAAAGTGAACACAGGTGTGTAATATTAAGGGAGGAGTTAGCATAACGAAAAGAAGCTAACTAATAGATTGCCGCGGTAAATGAAAACAAACGCCATGCACAGCATAGGGGAAAAACGGAAACAGAACGCTAAGGGAGCGAGGAAAAATAATGAACCGTGGAGAAAAACGGGCGCGGCACGAGTCCTAACAAGTACAAGGTTCGTTAAAAAAAATAATTGTGATTTATAAATGAATAAATCATTGTAAAACATTGTCTTCTAAAGCTGATGACAGTAAGAAATATTAATGTTATAATCTGTGATTAGTGTGGATATTTTTTACACTGACATTTTTTTTGCTTGTAACAAGGGGATACCCCTGTTAGTTGTCAGAAGATGAGCAGATTGACTGATCTAGATCTGATTTAACCACCACCCCAATGAGCACCGAGTGTGGGAACCCACCTGAGTGGTTACTCAGGAGGTAATCTGGTGAATACTCAAAGGGATTGGAAACATTCCAGAGTGCTACCATCTGGATTTAGCAGCACTAATAACGAAAACAAAGTGCATCAGGCTCTAGATTGAAAAGACTTTCTTGAAGCAGATTTGATCAAGAAAGATTCATCAGTGCTCAACCTGATGGTTAACACTGGCTTATATTATGACAAAGTGATTTCTTTCAGTTATGATGTTGCATTTCAGATTTTGGCACCATTAAGCTCAGGTATGCTTTCGTGCAGTTTTGGTTACTGGCACTGTTAAAGTCCAGATGGTTGTGCACCATACAGGTTCCGGTCTCTGTGTGTATTCAATGGATTACCTCTCATTTCACTAGGAGCCTATTCCACATCAGTGGGTTTGTTTGTGTTATGTTAGTGTGACATATAACTGACAACAAATATAAATACATGATTTTGCACAGAACTGTATGTGTGTATATATATATATATATATACACAAGTTATAAGTTGTTTCTGAGTAATTTTATTTAATTATGTTAAAATATTATGTTTCAACAATTAAAGTTTTAGATCTAAGGATAATTTAAGTGGGATAAAAAAAGTGGCTTCAAAATTACCCTGTACATCTGAAAATGTTTAAATATTAATGCTGAAGGCCTTCTGTAACTACTCGTGAAAAAATGGCTCTAAGAGCACTAATTATTTTCTTTAATGGTGCCTGGTTAAATTCTTGAAATGACAGTATTAAAGAAACGTACTGTGAAATTCATTCCTACTGTGCTTCATTAATTATTTACCGATGATAATCAAGGCATTAAATAACATTTAAAAATATATCAGAAAATTGTAGTTGCCTATGTTTCGAAAACTTGTAGTTAATGTACCAGTCATTTTAATTTTATCTTGCTTAGAGAGGTAAGGACTTGGAATTGGAAGTGTTTTTTATTTGTACATTCAAAAGATTGAAAGAGAGGAACCTCTTATAATGCAATTTTTGGAAGCATGGTTTTGTACTGTTAGGCTATAGCACAATGAACATGCTTTATGAATGTTAGAAATCAATGCCCAAAAAGCATTGCGTCTGTGGTGTTGTGCCAATAACCACTCATGAGCTGATTGTTTTTTAATTACAGTATGCCTGTGGTAATATATTTATGTTTTATTAATTTGACTTAATGATGTGGGGCATCTTCCATGCAGTATAGTATTAAGGTGCACATAGTTCCATGGCACAATACTAGAGGGCATTGATGAAGAGCAAAATGTGCCAGAATTGGAACGGCAAGCCCTCTTACACCTGCATTTATTTATATTGGTATTTAAAGCTGTTTGTGAGCGGTGTCTCTCATCGCACCCACGTACTTCATCTGTGCTTCGGTGTGAGATACGGTAATTGGTAGCTGGGAATTAAGGGAAAGACGGTACTACATTCCCCCATAAGGGGAGTGTAGCGTAAAATCTTTATTTATTGTTATTTACTGGTTTTTAGAGTTATTTTAGTTATTTTATTTAGAGTGCTTCTTTCTCTGCCTGTTTGCTGCCGAATCAAACACATTTTGACAATTCTTTACTTTGTTTGTATGAACTTGGCTTACATCCCTCACAGCCCACCCCTGCTTTCCTGCACTTGGGTCCAAGCCCCCAAGATACTTACATTGTAAGTGTCTGCTGAATGACTAATTGTAACTGTTCTTTCTCTACTTTTAGGATTCTTATGATAATTTGGGTCATATATGTGTAGAACTGCAGAAAAGGGGCTCACAAACTTTCAAGCAAATGTATATGTGTGAGTGTGGTCTATTAGAGTTGGTAGAATAGAGTGTAAAGTGCACTGTGTAGTGTCCAAAAAGAAGAAGGGACAGTTATTCCTGATCAAGATTGCATTATTGTCTGTGGCAAATAACTTATTAGTCGCTATGTGCTTGTTGTTATTCTCTTTAGCTGGGAGATCACTGCATTTGGGTGAGTTGGCTTTCCTTGCTTTATCTTTGTCCCTCAAGCAGGTGTGTTGCAGGTCAGGGAAAGTTCTACCCATGGTTTATTTGGCTGATGGCATTTAGCACTATTTTTAGAGATTTATTCTGCTGTTTGGTGCTGTTTTCATTCCAAGCAATGCTTTTGCCTATCAATATGCTCTCAATGGTGCTTTGATAAAAGAGCAGGAGGATGATAGGAGGCAGTTTACATTTGTAGTGGCAATAGAGGTTACAATGCCATGTTTATTACCAAGGAAGTTTATTACAGCCATACCGACCATACAGGTCAAGTCCTTAGATGACTACGAGCTTTGAAAGGGGCTCAAACACTCCTCAGTGGCAATGTCAATTGCCAGTGAGTTGTTGTTGCTATTCTTTCCAAAATGTATTAGTAACTTGATAAACTTGGTGGTTTATTGGCTAAGGTTCTGAGCTTCTAATTGGGAAGAGGTAACGTCAAATCCTAAAATTCCTAAGCTCTAAAAGTTACTATGGATTTATCTGCTTAAGATTACGCTGTAAATCTAATGATACGTTATCTCGACACCACTGCTCTTGGTTATCAGACCTATCACAGCAGTGTTATCAGCAAACTTGACAATTATTCTGGAATTTGAATGGCAGCACAGTCATCTTTTAAATAGATTACAGGATGGGACACATCATGACACATTCTCCTGTGTCAAGGATCTCTTACCAGCTGTAGTCTGGGTGCCAAAAAGCTGAGGATTCTTTTACACAGAAAAGTGTTTAATCCAGGGTCTTTGTCTTGAGCCTGCAGGCAACTATGGTGTTAAATGCTGAGTTAAGGTCAATGAATATCAGCACTGATGAGTTTCCATGCCTCCTGTCAAGGTGTGACAAAGAAATATGCAGGATATTATACTGTATATAGTGTCATCTGTGGACCTGCAGGGGACAGTAAGATCTTTTGGCAGAAAAGAACAGAGAATGTCTTAAAGTCCCTTGAAACACTTTATATCAATGAAGAGAGTGCTGTTGGGCAACAGTCATTTAGTTGTGCCACAGAAAGTGTAGTTTTTGCTATAAGGTTAATGGCTGGGTAATAAATGGATTCAGTTTGGACTAGATTTTTTGTGTAGGTAATTTCCTGATTACATCATTCTCTTGTTGTGTCATTGTGGCCTGATTTTTTAGATGATGAGATTCAACTTATATTGGTTTATATTGGTACCCTGGCACCATGAGATGCAACTGCATTAGTCAACTGGTTACTGGTGATTCATTCATGTATAATGTCAAGTCAAGTCAAATTTATTTATATATTGCTTTTTACAATGAAGCATTGTCTTAAAGCAGCTTTACAATCTTATATTATCTTAAAAGACCTATCCCAAGTTGAGCAAGCCTAGGGTGACAGCGGAGAGGACAAACTCCATGAAAGTAGAAGAAAGAAACCTTGGGAGGACCAAGACTTAAAAAGGGACCCATCCTCCATGATCTAAATGTAAATGATAATGAGCTTTCTCAATATACAGTTATGTACTGCATAACATCTGCTCGCATTTACAGTACATCTGTGGCCATTACTATTCCTATTATTAAGGTTATTAACCTACTTAGCCCATATATTACCTTGCCTTACCCTAACATATAAAACCTTACCTTAAAATTAGCTGTTATAGTACAGCAGTGATGGTGACATGTGTAACAGTGCAGACTCTGGTGTAAGTTATAGTACCACATGTGGCATCGCATGAACAGACTAAATATTAAGTAACATTTAGAGGGCTGACCAGCATATGCTGAGTCACATGTGGTACCACTCAGGTGAATTATGTGTGCTGAATCTGCATTCAGTTTGTGTTCAGACAGCATCCATTTTAAGTAATATGCATTATCGCAGGTTATATTACACATTACATTACGTAATGCACATGCTCTGCTCTGAGTGATATGCTTTACTTCAGACTAGTCAAACAAAAGTAATCTAGATAACTATTTTCCTATCTTGTAATTTTTCATCACACACACATACCAGCATTTGCTATTCTAACAATACATGGACTTTGTAGGCATGATGCCTTCATGAGCCATTACCGTGGGAGATGCTTTGAAGAAACAAAAAACGTTACGGTCCCAGGTCCACATTTAAGACTGATGTTATTGTCAATGCAAAATAACTTACAATTAGCTAGTAATTGAGGGCTACGTGCCGTTAAAGGGCCCATCAGTGGCAGCTTGGCAAGAACAAGATTTGAGCTCACAACCTTCCAGTCAAAACCAAAACCACATCCTACAGCTGATATTTGTCCTTTATCCAGTCTTCCAAACCCTGAATATTAGCAGGGTCTGGCACTGGTGGTTTGGGTAGCCTTATTTTAAATGAGCTCTGAATTAAGGCTCATTTAATTCAGTGTTTCTGTAGAAACTGTTTTCTTTAAATGTTCCCTCAATCAGGGTTACAAAAAATGTTCCCCAGCCTCAATGCAAAAACACTAAAGAAATTGAGGTCCATATGACAGTACATTGACTGCAAACATAACTTTGAGTCTCTGTGTCTAAAAAAATAGCTGTTGTAGCCAGACACAAAATGTCATGCAAGACAAAAAAACCCCCAATCATTAATTACATGCACCTTGATTCAACAGAAAGTTGATACAGGTTCATATCACACATTTTAAGGAGAGGTAGCACACATTTATCTTAAAATCCATTAGCATATCATATGTTTTGTCTACTTTTGAAAAAAGCCACACTATGCATTTTGGTCTCATTTTGTTGTTGCAGACTAAAATCAATAATTTTATGATAATTCTTTGTTTTTGAGTTAACAAATGTAAAATTCTTAATGGTGACCATGTTACTGTAAACAAAGACATATGATGACGAAGTATTTTTAGAAATTTTTAATAATCTTTTAAACCAAAAATTGTGACTGCTACAATGCCATTTAAATGAATTTGAACTTGTGGTTACTTTTAGTATGATTAAATGTATGAGGACTGGAACTGCTGAAGGAACAATACTCTAGAATAAGGACAGGAACTAGTACCGGAAAAAGGGCTAAAAAAAAACCAGAATATATTGCTAGTTCTGTTTAGTACACATTGTGTATCATGAGACTGGCAGCACTAACTCTACCAGCATAGCTAGAAAGAACCATAAGGTAACACAGCCAAAAGGAATCAATCCAGCATTGGTGGGTTACGCTCCCATTCACACAATGTATATACAGTATAAACAATACAAATAATTCTAAGTGCTGAAACACAACATCATGACATAACATTTAGAACCCAGGATGTCAAATATGGGGTTTAATCTTTAGGCCATACAATGGAGCAGCATTTTCCTTGCTCCAACAAAGACTCTGCAAGACTCAATCAAGACTTCATCACCTCCATTCGCCAGAATCCAGTTTTGGTGTGCTTTAGACCATTTCAGCTAAGAATTGGCATGGGAATTGAAGGCTTGTGTGCAGATGCTTGGGAAAGGAGATCAATTGCTTGAAGCTTCCACTGAATAGTGTCTGAAAATGCTACCAGAGGACATTTGGAACCAAATATTGATAGCCATAACGAAGGTTAACATTACTTATACATGCTTAATTGTTCACGGATGAGACGTTGCTGCTCCTGGATGTTACCTTCACAAAAAGAGATGTTGCTCTTCACAAGAAGAGCACTTATAATTGACCAGTTGGACTCTAGCAACATGTGCTGTAAAAGTGGCATCCTATGACTGAGGGACATCAAGAATTCAAACCCAACAATTAAAAGGGGTGTTTGCATACTTTTAGCCATGTAGGAAATCTTTAGCATATAAAGGCTTTTATATATTTCCACCATATAAAAATGTTCTCGCACCAAATATTCTATATCGAAATAATAGTATATAATAATAGTAACAAATACAAGGTGCAAACTGTGCATTAATGGGAATGATATAAAAGATAAAACAGGACATGATTTTTGCCTGAAGGCACTAGTGAGGTTATCTGTGAAGTGTGGATGAGCAATCGAACAATAGTAGGGCTGAGGTGAGACAGAATGACAGGGGAAAGATGAAGAGTTAAAGGGGATGGAGGACGAGATTTAGAGCTCGTGTCAAGAACGCCAAGCACAATGAATATCTGAGGAGCTACTGCTGGGACAGCACTAAAATGGCTCTATCAAGGCATGGAGACATAGCAGGAACCATTAACAAGCTAGTTTAGGCCTTGCAATTCAATCACATAATTATTAGCAAAGAATTTAACCCTGTCAGAACTGATTATGCATGAAGTGATTTAAAGGGACATTAGGTCTGATGGCAACCCAGACTCCTGCATTGTAGCTGAAGCTAATACATTAAGCATGAGGTTCAAATCCTCTGGTAGCCTAGCACACACAGGGATTAGAGGAACAGATGCATATATCAGACTTCAAACAGTGGTGGGGGAAATGGTTATAGCAGCCAGAGGGTGGTGAGCACCAGAAGGACCTGAAAGCTTCTATCATAAAGCAGCTCATTCATCAAGAGCAGAGAGGCTGGCTTCACTCCGAGGCCTTGGCTGTGACTTGCACACATACCTTCGTGTTTTGAGGATTTTTAGAGGTGGGCTCACTTAAGTGTGGCTGATTTCTTGAAGGTGTTTAATTAAAACACCCTCAGCACAACCAGAAAGTGTCTGAACTGTGAGCAGTCATCGTGAATCATGCTGCGCCGCTCTCATCACTCCCACCGCATGCAGAGGTCTGGCTTAACCTCGGCCAAGCTCATAATCTGGCCTCATTTTTAGATGTTCCACACCTGCCAGCTCACCCATGGTGAGCTTCAAGGGCTAGCTGGACTGGGTGCTGTTCATCAGCTCTGACCAGGTGATCACCACATATCAGAATTTCTGAGTTAAAAAGAAATTCATAGAACATGCTGCAAACTACAGATGTTTGAAAATCAATGGGTGTGCTCCTGGAATGTCTTAGTTGAGATATGGCATCACTCTGGTATGTGCTGTGGCTGTGTAATACTGTAGTAGCGGCAAATAAATCCAAAGTACAACCCAAAGCCAGAATAAAGTTGGAATGATATGGAAAATGCAAATAAAAAGTATGCTGTGTTTCTCACATTTACTTTGAACTTTTATTCACAGTATGAATGCATACTGTATTCTGTATGAGTCAACATTACTATCTTTACATATATTATCATTACATCATTTAACTTGTCAATAAATATCAACAACATGCAGCATTTAAGGACTGTAACACATTCCCAAAAAGTTAGGGTGGGGCAATTTAGGGCTAGTAACGATGTAAAAAAAAACATATAATTATGTGATTTTAAACAGATGATGTCAACAGGTGATTCTAATCGTAATTTGAGTTTTTGAGGAGCAAAAGGTAGGCAAACAATCTCCTGTTTGTCAGCAAATGTGTGAGAAAATTATTGAAATATTTAAAACCCTTGTTCCTCAGAAAGATTGGTAAGGATTTGCATATTTCTTCGTCTACAGCTCATAATATCACTAAGAAATTTAAGAAATCTGGAGGAATTTTAGTATATAACAAGCAGCTATTCCAGATCCCTCTGATACTGCACCAAAAAAAGTAATTCTTCAATAGCTGATACAATATCCACAAAAGTGAGTAGACCCCTTTTCATGGGGCAACACCGAAGATATGACACTTTAATACAATGTAAAATAATCAGTCTACAGCTTGTATAACAGTGTAAATATGCTGTGCCCTCAAAATAACTTAACATACACAACATCATTGTCTAAACCACTGGCAACAAAAAGTGAGTACAAGCCTAAGTGAAAATGGCTGGCCAGATTGTGCTCAAAGTGTCAATATTTTCTCTGGATACTATTATTTCCCTGAAATTCCTGTGCTCTTTATTTTGCAAAAATAGGTCTTTTCTTAACCATGCCAGACCATCAAAGGATTGGGTAGGGTTTTCTGTTGCAGAGACAATCCCCTGACCAACTTTCCCCTCATCAGGCAGAGGCAATCATGTCTGCATGTGACATCTAACTCCAACAGAAGGCACTGCCAGGTGTGCCGCCAAGGTAGCTTGCATAGACACGAGCACAAAGTGACCCCAGGGTTGACTATAGCTTTTTGCTATAGTTCAGATGAACTGTATAATGATTGTCTTTGATATGACTTTCATAGAGCTCATGGAGCGAAATGTTCACATCTTGAATGCAGTCATTAAAGCTGCAAATAAAGACTCATCCACAGCTGTGATGTTTTAAAAAAAAGTCTCTTGGTGGGGCGCAACTCAGCATCGATCCAGCAATGTAGTGAATTAAACTGACCGTGGTTCCAAGTGCCTCTTAGGCACCTAGTAGACCTCCTATTAATATTTCACCTCAGGTCATGGACACAGGCATGCATTTAACTATGCAATTCCATTTCCATTTATGTTATTTAGCAGACACCCTTATCCAGAGCAACTTACAGTTTATACAGTCTTACAATCCAAGCAATGTGGATTAAGGGTCTTGCTCAGGGACCCAACCGTGGCAGCTTGGCAGAGGTGGGATTTGAACACTGGTCCATAGTCCAGTGTCTTACCTACTAGGCCACCACAGTCCCACCTTTATACACCTTTTAAGAACTGCGTTACATTTTGTTAAACCAAAGTTTGTTGAACGGAATGGTTGTTAATCAAATATTACCGGCTTTTTATGCTACATACAGTATATGTAAATATCAAGAGTACTTTCACAAGAAAACTGCATAAAATGGTATGTAAATGCAAAGTGCAAAATTACCATACTCAAAGCATCCAAAGCTTAAACTGCTATTCATATTATTTTCTTCAGTGGTTCTTCATTGATGAATTTATTCTCCATTTGCAATTATTACACATTATCATCAAATATACAGTCAAACTATTCTAATGCATTGTACAGAACAAGCACACAACAACATTCACACAAACTGTAAAACCAAAATATAAATCTGGATTTAAATATATTAAATATATATTCCATAAATCATGAAATATAAATTTAAATAAACATACATAGCAGGCTGCACACAACCAATAAGGAATGAGTCCAGTAAAAGAAACACTGATTTCCAGAAGAGGAAATGCAATATCACTTTTTAAACACATAAAACCTTTAAGGAGGTAAATCCATCACTACAAACAGGAAGTCACGTCTAAGCATAAGAAGATGAAGCCGGTACAGCGCACATTTTAAAGTATATTATAAATTATAAATATTATAGAGATAAATAATGTAGGTAAAAGACATTTTTATTTACTATAACTATGGACTGGTCTAAACAGGTTGTGATTAAGAACATGCCCCCCCCAATGTCTGTGCTCTGACCTGGACTAGGATATTGAAAAGCTGCAATATTCAAGTGCCCTTAAGCCGTTCATTTAGGTAATAATACATTTCAATTGAGTAAGGATTTGGCCAATCTGCCCACCTCTGTCAAAATATGCAGTAGCAGTGGCATAACTGTGAATTGAACTTCAATTTGTTCCAGCAAGAGCACATCAGAGTCCGGTAGTATTACAGCTAAATGTCTAAATAATTTAGACCATCATCTAGAGTTTTATTCGCTTGCATTTCCTTCTGAATATTTCAAAGCATAAAAGAAAGAGAGGCATCTAATATAATTGTGCCTTTTTTCATTCCACAATGTTAATGATGTCTAAATTAAATTTGCTAAATATAAGTGCAAGTGCACTGTAGTGGTGACAGTGGTGACTCCATGGTTGTATCCTCTGGACTACTAATTAGAAGGTTGTGACTTTAATTCCTGGCTCTGCCAGGGTGCCACTGCTGGGACCTTGAGCAAAGCCTTTAATCTGCTCAGCTCAATTGTAAGTCACTCTGGATAAGGTTTAGTGATATTTCACTGAGGTGTAAATAGAACTTTTATATAAACACCATCGATTATGGAGCGTCTATCTACAGTGTCTATCTACAGTTCTACAGTATTTGTTTCACAAGCCATGGCATGACTTAGAGTCCATATCTGGCATTAACTCAGGGATTGTTTTCAGGTACATTAATTGCTTCTAAACTCTGGGGCCTTAGCTGCTTTGGGGGAAATCTTTATTAAATTGGAGATGGTGCAATACATCAATTTCATGGTTTTACATTTACAATTGCAGCATTTAACAGATGCCCTTATCCAGAGTGACTTATAGAAGTTCTTTTTTATTGTTTTTTATTGTAGTACAAGCAATAGCCCAAGAACGCAACTACATTTCTTTTAGGTTTTAATATAAGTTTAGTCTTTAGATTCAGACTCGGACATCCAGTGGAAGTTCACTCCATCAGTCCTGATACTTGTTTTCCTTTATGATTGAGTGATGGATAAAGTCAAGCCAAGCCTGAGTTGTGAGAGGTATGAGGTACAGAGTGAGTACACAAACCCACATGTGGCCACAAATATTGGGACACAGACTCACATGTGGACTCTAGCTGTAAGCCAATATATTTGTAAAGCTGCTTTGAAACAATTTCATACCGTAAAAACCTCTAAATAAATAAATTGCACTTGACTAACTAAACTTGACTAAAAGCTATAGGCAAAAATATTGCAGACGTTCGTGACAAAAAGTTCAATGAACAGGTAACGTAGATGCCGCATCCTGAAATGCTGGTCCTTATTCAGTAAGGGCTAATCATGTACAGCAATAGCACATGGAAAATAAATTGTGCTCGCTGATTTACTGACAAGTCCACAGAGGACTGAGACTTTAACCCAAATAGCACATCTGTGTGGTTCACTCATCTGTCCTTATTAACATACCATTTGGGATGTTTCTAAATAAATATGTAAATTGCAGGGCACTGCTAAAGCAGTGTGAATCAATTTGCCCTGCTTTGTGTTATATTTTATTGTTTTTTTCACACGTAAGGTCATTTAGATGACATAGATTTCATGTGTAAATTAACCCATTAACTGCCAAATTGTTTTCTGAACATTTTTTTACTTTATTTCCTACATCCCATCCCATCAGTAGGCGAGTTAAACCACCTGAACCCCAAATGGGGATAATTGTTTTTAATGGGTTAATACAACTGAAGGACGAGAACTAATCAAATACACATTTTGCACTATTGCTTTATTTTTGTGATGAGTAGTTATGACTGCATTCAGATTCTGCCTGTACATAATGAGCTAATGCAGCTGTAGCACAACGAATCTTGGAAACTGACCCACATATACAGCTAAGGAATGCCTGGCTATAATATAAACTAAAGTCATACATGAGCTCCAGACCTGCATAAAGATGAGCTGAGATGAGACCATTTTACTAAGTAAGCTGTGCTTCTACCCCCCTGCTGATGCAACAGATTTAAGATCTGTGCAGGAAAATAACCCTCATGATGAATTAGGAGAGTACTGCCTTTGTGTGATGAATGAAGCAGACGCAATGGTCGTATGTGAGGATGTCTGTCCTCTAGCGTGTCTGTGTTTCTCTCTGCACTCTGCCGGGGCATGAGCACCAGCATGGGCTGACTGATCACCTGTCTCCCTGTTGGCTGCAGGGGTCTCCTTCTGCCTCACATAAGGTTGTTCATTGACTCCAGAAGTTTGGAGGTGCCCCTATGTGACTAAGCACTTTCTCCCCCATTCGGCACTCTGACTAAATACATGGAACGTCCTCTGAACAGGTCAACACATGGGCATTAGTACACTGAATTTATGACCTTTTAACAACAATGATCTCAGGCACTTCATTCCTTATGCATCTCTACAGGATTTTTCTAATGGGATGCCAACGTCCCATGAAGCACTGTATAAAGACTTTGTGTATGAATGCTGATTTTTTTTTTCCCGGTAATGCTGCCTAGGATGCCTGTTTTTTCCTGCTAAGGTCCATCTGCATTGGCAGAGGAGCAAACAGTTTAAGATACACCACAATGTCAGCACAGAAGGAAGCTATTTTGAGAACAAACACCAGGCATGATTGAGAACTGATGAAAAGAAGTTAAGGCCACACACTTCCTTCTTGAAGGGGAAGATAAAGTCATTTCCAGGATAAACTTGAATGCAATGTAAATTTAGTAACATACAATGACATTGTTTGGTTATAGCATTCCCTGATTTGTAATCAAATAACATCGCATTTACATGATCATTTATGAAGAGCGACTTTCAATTGATACAATATTATCCTCCAGGCAAGGAGACTTGGGTTAAAGGTCTTTCTCAAGGACCTAACAATGCAAGATTAGCAAAGGTCAAATTTGAACCCTGGACTGTCTCATCCAAAGTACAGTACCATAACCTCTCAACCACTGCAATACGCAATATCTTACATGATTGACAATATGTTGCAGTAATTGGAACATAAGAACTTGAACTTAATATGAACTCAGATTTCTTTTAAGCACCTATCACATTTCCCTATAAGGAGAAATCGCTGAGCCAAAAAAAAACAAAAAAAACATTCAGAATGGAAAGGAGGGGAAATGGAGAAGATATGATTTGGAAGGGAAGTCTTTTTACAAAAGAAGGGACAAACTAAAGTGATCTGAACCTCTACATTCTGTTTGTCTGGCTTCTTAATGTGACTATCAGCATCTGTGGCCATTTCAGTTACTGCACCCAGAAAGGATTGAATTCAGGACCTTCTTGCTGTGAGTCAGTGGTGCTACTCACCAAGCCGCAGTTCTGTGTGGCAAACTACAGTAACTCATCCTTCAATTATCTTCCGCCTAATCCACACAGGGCCAGCTGGTGCCCACATGGCAACTCTTGGCGCAAGGGCAGGAACAACCCTAGATGGGGTGCCAATCCATCATAGGGCACAGTCACACACTTAAGGCCACTTTAGAGACACCAATTAACCTAACACACATGTCTTTGGACTGTGGGAGGAAACCAGAATACCCAGAGTAAACCCACTCAGACATGCAGACTCCACATAGGAAGGACTTAGGCCACTCCACCTTGGGATTGAACCTGGGATCTTTTTGCTGTAAAGCAGCGGTGCTACCCACCAAGTTGCACACTATAGTAACCACAAATTAGAAAATCAAAATCGGCACATATTATCACTGGGGATGCAGCGGCACCACTTAGGATATGTGTTTATTCCAACATTTGAAGTCCGAATTGGTTGAATAACAAACGTCCATATAAAGTTCCACTGTGGTTGTAAAATGTATTGTTTTATGTGTAGACTGATTAATTAACTAATTAAATGAATGTACATCTGTAATGAAATAACAGTAAATGAATGAAAGAAACAACGGTATTGAATTATTTGCATTCCATACTGAAACACCGTTTTCTGTTGTTCTAGATATGCAGCCAACTAGAACAAACAATTAGGGATTTTCCTGTTTATCTCTCATCTTTTCCCCTTGCTTCATGTCAAGTAAAGCTTGTGTAATCAGCCAATATTGTGGTTCCTCTGAATTCCTGAGGGTGTGTCATATTTTACTCCATGTCTTGTGGGATATTGTCTTTCCAAAAATTCCCTGCCACATGGAGCCCATTTGGATGACCATGAAAGAGAGCATGTGTGAAGCCTTACTCACATCCACCCTGGTTCACTTCCTGAGATCTTATCCAACAACATGAAATGACCTAAATGTCTCCAGGCCCAACCCAAGAGCTTTCCCTCCCAATAAAACAGCAAAGACAAAAATCTCTCTCTCTTTCTCTTTCTCTCTCTCACACACACACACACACACACACACACACACACACACACACACACACACACACA
>JAUZSU010094694.1:0-15000 GCA_034780255.1 Parotocinclus maculicauda
ATCCCATCCCATCCCATCAGTAGGCGAGTTAAAGCACCCGATCCCCAAATGGGGATCATGGTTTTTAATGGGTTAATAATGAATAAAATGTATTAATAATAAATTTATGTTAATAGTGCTATTACATGTATTGTATTAAGTATATTAATTTACCTTTACTAGATTGAGTCATGTGTGTGTGAGATGATCAGTGTCTTGATATCAAGTTTGGTATCTTAGAACCTATGACCAGTGAGTCCAGTTAATCCTCCTGTAAGACTGACTTTAAATTATGTAATTTTGTAGTCAGATTTAGACATTTTTTACTAGTGCATGCTGTTAATTGGAGCTACACAAGAATGTTGTTCTGCTATTGGTTGGCTTCACCTAAAATAAGTTGGGTGACTGGATCAGCATATCAAAATATAGTTTAATTAAATCCTGCTGCTTAAAAATGCTGCTTATACTTTATGGAGTCTATGTACCATTTATGTTAATATGGTTCCAAGGGAAGGAAAAATAATGCTTAGTCAAAACATTGCAAGCAGCTAGAGTAGCGTGGCATACCAAGTACCTCATACATGGCAACCCATGCACAATGCTTAGACACTGCAAGTACAAACAAATGCATGTCAGAAGAGCAGCTTGCAGGCTTGGCTAAGAGCTAATCCAAACAGACCTGCACAACAATCCCTTTACTGTATGTCTGTTACTTGGAAATAAATTGGGTCTTTGCAATCAATGATCCGCCAGAGAATTCCTTTTCTCAAATTGTATTGAAAACCTTTGTTAAATAAGCTAATTCTAATTTAGAAGGTGGCACTATAGATTAGAAGGTTGATTTATTATTTTTTTATTACTAGTAATATTTTAATATTACATCCTGAAAGTGTTTTCTGATGATAGGAGACCTTAACCATGCCAATCTGAAGTTGGTCTTTCCCAGATTACTATAACAAGTGTCCGGTCCAAACAGAAGGAGAAATTCATTAGACATCAACTACACCAACATCACTGCTTATCTCCCATCCATACCCCTTGGACCCTAATGGCTTCCTGCATGTTCAACAGTATGTCAATCCAGAAACCACTGTACATTTACAATGTGACCAGCGGAATCTGTACTTCAGAACTGCTGGTAAAAGAATCAAGTGGAATGTTGTCAAATTAGCTGCCACCCACATCATCCACATAAACATTCATGATTAGTTCTAGCTACATCAGGGAATCTATTGATGATGTGGTGACCACCAAGCACATCAAGTCCCTGCCAAACTTGAAACCATGGTTAAACAATGATGTTTGCACCTTTATGTGGGCTCAGGAAACAGCTTTTTGGACTGGAGGCATACTGGATTAGAACATAAGGAAAAACCAAATGCAATGAGTCAGACAAGTCTGCTTAGTCGGCAATGGTAGAGCAGCATCTCACTATAAACAGGGACAGTAGGAGTGCATGGCCATAACAGATTACATTTAGACCATAACAGATTATCATAAACCAAATCCCAATCGAATTTTGAAATGTCTCTCCCAGTTTCTTTGCATGATTTAAAGTGAGCACCACAGAAATGTCAAGAACCAAAAATGCCTTCTTGATATGCAGATGTCACAAGGCAAATAATTTGAAAAGACTAGTGGTGGCTGAAATTACTACCGAATTGCTTCTCTGGACTGGTAGTCCAAGCATGTACTTTGCTGGTATCTCACTAGCCCAATCCAAAATCTCCACCTGTGTCAGGATTGCTGCTAACTAATTGAAGTTTTCAAGAGACTCATATTGTCACACATGAAGTGGGACACCAGATACGCCCCTAAACAACTGTTTTATCCTGTATACTCAATGTGGTAATTAATACCGAATTTGACATTCCAACCATCTTGTATTCTTAGGAGTAATGTTTTTATTATAACTATTATTGCTATTATTATAATTATATTTATTTAATCAGCAATATTTGCACATTTTGACATTTGCAGGATTCCATTTACACTAGTCAGGTACATTCATACATTCATTCAATTTAGAGCAATCAATTAATCTAAAACCAAATCGAAAGCATATCGAAGCAAGGAGCTATGGAGCTGGAACTACTTGCGCCACTATGCTGTCCTTATAGGCAGAAAAAATAGATAGCACTGGATAATGAATGAAGTGTTGGAAGAGAGCTTACAGCTATTAGTTCATCCAAAACCTGACATGACTTTTTGACATAAATGAATGTGCAGTTATGTTCCATCATAAATTCAGCTTTTAAACAGATGTCTGGGCATAATTTATATGCATCTTAATGTCTTTGTACATGTGGTGTCTCAATGCATTGTTCTTATTTTAATGAACTGTGATTTGCTAATGCTTAGTTGGTCCACTACTCTGAAATGATGATGTAAGGAATAACAAGGAAGAACAACTCACACGTATACAGTAATTGAAATAGATTTGCAAGGTAACCCTTTAAGAATGTGCGTTACATAAAACTAAATAATAAACAGGCTTATTATCAGGAGATATTGTTACTTCATTTTCAGAGCTTAACTGGTGGTCTAGAAGAAATAGGGAGCATTGAGGAATGACAGGAATTCTACAGTGTGTGTACACAGGTGGGTGAGGAAACAGGAGAGGATTGGAATCAGACAATTGGAAACTCCAAACAGACATACACATCCAGTGTATCTACTCTTCTGCCATCACTCCACACATAAATCGAGAGAAAAAAAGGCCACAGAATTTACTGGCTCTGCACATGGCAATTATTTGGACAGCACTGATAACAATCAAAATCTGCACAAAGCTGAGAGCGAACTGACAACCATTCATAACTTTCTCAGTTTCTCAAACTTCTTCAGAGATTAATGAACATGTTTAACTTCAAATGCCGTGATTTATATTTCACGATGAATCAGCAAGATTACAATAAGTGCTCCTGAACCTCAAACATTAAACGCTCAACTTGTGCCAGATATTTTCAACTCATTTGTTCACACTTCCAGACTTGGACTGCGGTCCTGTGTGGAAAATGACAGCATTTGTAGAGCAGATGTTTGTGTTTTCTGTGAAGCCAAACTGTATGCATGAGTGCTGCGAACAGCACTGTTTAAATGACATAAAACACAAAATGCTGATTAAATAAATGTAAAATGGGAGAGAAACAATTTGTTCTGTTTTTTAACCAAATCCTCCGTGTTGTGGTGAAATGAAAAACACATATGCGTTTTACCTCCGTAATTTATCAACTTTTAAAACTGATTTCATCTGTTTGGCCCAACCCATATTGTGAAAATCCTATTTAGAAAACAGTAATTCATAAACACATTTACTTCTGAGTTTTGTACATAATAGTACATCGGTACATTAAGAGAGAAATAGAGAAAGCCCCATGTCTGGCTCACTTTGGAGGCCTGTCTTATCCTTCACTGCTCTTCAAATATCTGCTTTTACTGTTTTATATGGTCTTATTAAAGGCTTATCTTAAATAACAAACATATGTTTAACCCAAGAAATAAGTAGTGATGCATAGGTTACTATTGCTATACTTCTCTGTTTTTTTAAATGGCTGCTTGATTGTAATAAATCTTATGACATTTTACTTTATCACTTAATCATTTTCTAACTTTCATTTTAAATGTGATGTGTCCATCCCATTTCTTGGTCCAGAGGTCATTTGCGTGACTCGGTTTTTTAATGCTCCAGGTGTGAAGTCACATTTTGCTCTCTTTCTTTCAGTTCTTGGCCCAGATCTACTGTAGTAAAAGTCACTGTTGTGCCAATAAATAAGACTTTAAATGAACAAAACAGCTGTCACTCATGGGCCATTGCCAGTTTATTGGAGAGGTTGTGGTTTCCTGGATTTCGTCATTCGATATCATCCGGCCATAATCTTACGATTCAGAACAATTTCCTGAGCTCTAGACGATTCCTCAATCCTGGATACCACAGCATTAAACCGCACTGGATTTTGGATGTAAGATTTGTTTGAGTTGCTATAATAATCTTTCCAAGAGCATAATGATTTCAAACTCTTGCTTAAACATTTGTGGGGGATTCAGACTTCAGGTTGCCAGGTCAAAATTTTAAGTCAATGAGAAATGCAACATTGTTAAACCATTTTATTATTACACCACAATCACCATTTGTTTATGTCTGAAGGCTTGAGATTTGACCTTTTGCTCTGTAACAGTCATGGAATGTGATTAGGCTTAAATATCACCTGATCGCTAGGGTGTGCTTAATTATTTGAACAAACATGTAACACTTGTACAATTCTCACACCCTTTTTTAATTTCCCCCAGATGCACAGTGTCTTGGCCTCAATCCAGGCTGTCTATAGAAACTGTGAGAAACTCTATGCAGACCTGTTCATGGTCATTTTTATTCTCAAGACATCCTGTTTATTGTAAAGAAAGAGCTCAATCAAAAAATGCCAGTGTTTCATTATCAGCCCCATGCTGCTGAAAGGTAAATTCCTGCACTGAGCCACAAGTTCAGAGGTGTTCAGGCAATCTGAGCTAACACATAAATTTAAACACCCACTATGACACTGGCTAGGGTAGTTTAGCGAGTATTATCCATCAACACCCACGTTTCCATTGAAAATGATATTAAATCATTGGTCCATGCAGAACCACACAGACACCCAAATTCAATGTGGAAAAGTGTTCAGTTGGCTTCAGTTGTTGTTCTTGGCACGCCACAATGAAATGACAACATTTCCCTTCCTGCTAAAGGAAAGAAATTCCCAGTGGGGTCAAGGTAGAAGGTTTATCCAAGATCAAAAGTATCATGTGCCAAAGGTACTCCAAAACAAGACCAGTTTTATCTTTATTGCATCAACGGACTGACCCTGGATAAGCCAGAGCATGTAAACCCACAGTGGGACTGTATACAACTGGGCAATCACTCAAGGTAATAAGAAAAGAAATCGGATTAGCCAGCATCATAATGGCAATAAAGCTAAGCCATGAAACCTTGAAGCTTCCAGATAATCACCTGTGGACATATGTGTCATTACAGCAATCATTTCAAGAAGTTTTTTTCAACTTTTTTCATAGCCATATCATAAATGATTAAGATTACTTTTGAGGGCACAACTAGAAGTCTGATTATTAAGAAATACATTAACTACAAAAGAATAATTTTTTATTCTGAACTGCACGCAAACCACCCAGGCAATCACCAAGAAGCAAATATAGTTTGTGTCTTGTGGTATACTTCTCAGGCCTACATCATGTTTGTCTTGATTTGTGTTTATTCATGCTAGTTTTTATTGATTTGTTTGTGTATAGTAATGCCTGCCAGCCCATATTTCTTATGTCTTTGTTTAGACATGGCTGTGATCACTCTACAGCTAAATACATTTACCATGCATTTCTTACAGCCACGAATTGTTTCCTCAGGGGCATTGCTTCGTGTCTCGCTTTGATCACAGTATATCTTATGCAAACATCTAAATCGGAGAGCTAATCAAAAACGTCTTGCACAGAGGAAAATGCATGGCTGGTTTTGACCACAACTGAAAACAAATCCACTTAGCCCAGGATTTGCCTGAGTGTCAGGGAGAATGGCAAAGCCACAAATCAAATCGGCCAAAATTTTGGAGGGATTGAATCGCCAGCTGCACTCATGTGAGTGAGGAGCTCTCAAAAGTCAGGCCACTTGCCAAAACGCCTGTCCAAAATTTAGTATGGTCTCTCACATGGCAATCACAAATTCCTATGTGTATTAGCTTTTGAATAGAGCTTAACATGAAATCTACATCATCTTTGGAGGTGGTAATGTTAAAAAAAGGAAACGAAAATACACTCTTTTTAAACAATCTTGTGGTAAATTTATTATTGTTTTTGACACGACAAAAACAATCGTACCTGTTTATTCAAATTGTAACCATATTAAACCGAAAAGAAGAAATAAACTACACATCCAAGTGAGCAGTCTAAAATGCACTGTTCACTCAGTATGTATATACTCACAAACAGTCCTTGTATAAGCAGGCATTAAGCAACGGGAAAATACTATTGTTAAACATGGATTTATTTTGTTTTTTATTAATTGTATTTAGTAAAATTACAAGATTTAGCAAAAAGTCTGAAGCAGTGGTTCTCAATGTATCTCAACTGCTCTGGACACCTTAAAAACGATTTTATAAAATGAGTACTGCACTGTGCTCGGGTGTCCCCAGCGATCCCTAACCAACTCTTCAATGGAATTAGTGCACGTTTGCCTGCACCCACTGAATTCTGGGTTTAGGTTTCGGACTTTTCGCCAACTGCATAATTTTATATATATATATATATATATATATATATATATATATATATGTCAAATTAAATCAAACCGCTAATTTTGTAATCTTTTCTAAAGTCAGCAATAATAGCAATATATAACATAGACATTAAAATAAATCTCTAAAACCTATTTTTTTATTTCATTTGAATGCAAATGGGGTACAGCACACCCATGACCCAATAATTTACAGTTGAAGTCAATGCACTGTATATTTATTATGGAGTGCAAAACATACTCTGCATTTTACCAGTAACTGTGGTTCAGAAAATGTTGAGATTCCTTTACTTGTTGATAAACACTGCCTCATCAATACTGTAAATGGCAACAATTTGTCAGAGTCAATACAGTAGCAAGAAATTAAGGGCAGTAATTAATACAGTGCAAAATGTCTTTCCAAGGCACTAACATGGAATGTTCACAACAGTCTTTCATTTATTTACAAAATACATATATAAAGCTACAGCTCACAAATAAAATATATTGCAGTCCCTTTTCTGTATTTATACTGAGTCCTGGCATTCTCCTTGATAATGAAGAGATGAATTCTGTGTAGTTGTTTTCCTTACCACACACAACTGCTTACCTAGGCTAGTTTTTAAAGGCATTTGAAGTCCTAGTATTGTTCATTCCTGAGGAAAGGATTCAGTTGGAAGTTTCTAGAAGGTCATAAGTGAGCATGATCAGAGCTTTGGTCACTGTCGTGGCTGTCGTCGTCATTGGTAGGTGAACCAACAGGATGGTGCAGTCCCACCATGCCAGCAAACTCCGAGGGCAAGAGTGTCCCTTTCTTCACATTGACCAGTTCCTTCTCTCGTGCTGCAGCTCCCTGCTGTCCTCCTTTCACTCGTTTCCACTTCATTCTCCTGTTCTGGAACCACACCTTTACCTGCAAACAGTCAAGATTTCATGTTAGACGACTTAAATTAGCTGAGTAGAGAACAATTTTCTTTTATCTGTTAATGATATAGAATAGCCAACTGTGCACACTATTTACAATATTAACCGAGTCTCATAGCAACGTCTATTTTGCTAGGACTGCCAATAGAGAAACTCAATGCCCCTTCATGGGAGTGTGTGTGCGTGTGTGAGCAGGTGGGTTATGATACATTCGAGAAGGAGCTGTTCTGGCACACAGGCCCTCTAACCTCAAACCGCCATCACCTCAGTGTGATAGGTCTCTCATAATATGGAAGTGGGTGCCTATGTGTTTGTTTGATTTACAAGCTTGCTGTAACAGAGCCCTGCTAGCGCAGCACTCTCACTTGTTCAGTTTACACGGCTTGCGCGTAGTGCGCACGCAACACCTCATCTTTGACACTGTACTAACATTAGGGCAGGAGTCACTGGCGCTAAAACTTAAACCTCCATCCTGTCACATTTGTAAAAGATAGCAGTGATCCTTTTGACACTTCGGGTGTGTTTCTGTATGAACTCTTTATGGTCGTGAGGAGTTTAAGTGGCTCTATGGGGATAGCATCGGGTGACTAGTATACTTACACCTGTTCAACAATGTGCTGAGGCATATAGCCTGGCAGCCCAGTGGCATAAGGCCATGACTCTACTGCCTGACTTGCTCTGCAATGATGATTAAGTCGCTGCCTAAAACGGACTGAATGCTCCCTGACTCAGAATTGGTATCCAGCCCCAACCAGTGTCCATTTCAGTGTACCGTGGTGTACCATTTTATTTCAGTGTACAAATAGTGGGGCAAAAGTCTGTTAGTTTTATATTATTTGTAAATCAATGGCTATATTCATGACAGACACAAAGTTACATCAACATACTAGTCATAAACCCACACGGACACAGGAAGGACATGCAAACTCCACACAGGTAAAGTGTCGGGAATGAACTGGGGATCTCTGAGCTGTGAGGCCACTTCTCTAATCTAATGTGATTGCACTGTGGCCGATCAAGGCACATGCTGTCTAAACTGGCATCAGAAAATAAATATCACTTGCAGGGACACTAAAAACAACTCGTTCTTTGGTGTTAAACTACACTATAAATCTACAGATGATACTTGAAACAAAGGGGACAATACTGGCCTAAAATTTAGAAATTTTATGCCAGTGAGCATATGTAATTGATACAACATGACTCCTTCCCTTAAACATAAGACACAAATGACCCTAAAGCTGATCACTATTGCACAGGAGTCCATTCACTTAATTTCTTTCTGCGACCTGGCTCAATATCGTAAGGATCCCATTGTCTTATCTGTATCATCAGGCTCAATATGCAAAACGTGTATATTGATATCATGCTTTTTTTAAATGTGAGTGGTTCATTCCTAATAATCATAATCTACTACATTCTACATTGTAACAAGATGAAAAGAACATTAACCAGATAGATGTGGATGTTCCAGGATCCACCCACACACAGATTTATTGGATCTATGAAGGGAAAACAGGGCTGAACAGGAAGACTTGAATCCTATGTGAGTTGCCTGGCTTCTTGGGCTTCTTGTTAGGTTAAAGCACTCAATCTGGATTTGTTCTGCTGCGTCCTGCTTGCGATATCCATAGACCTTTTCGGATAAACTTGGGCTTATAAGCAGCTGTTTGATTTGTGCAGGGATATAGAGGGAGCATTTTAGTGCAACGGTGGAGATGAAGTGCTGGGATTTGGTCTGATTCTAGAATTGTAGAGAGCAAAATGTGCGGCTATGATTAAAATGGTTTAGAGATCAGAAATCTGCCATTGCTCCAGTGCTTTGGAATCAAATTAGCCTTAGAGCATTACAGCGCTTTGTGGATGCCAGATTACCAAAAGTCAAATCAAATCTTTTAAAAGACTGCATTTTCCTAAAGAAAGTACTCCTCAATTTGCATGCCACAATGTTTATATGCTACATACTTTGGTAATAGTAATATAAACAGTGTGGCAAGTGAGCAGTTTTAATTTTATTTTCAATGGTTTTATTTAGAATTGTTTTTCAAACTGAAAATGTTGGCTGTCTGAAAAGGCTACTGCTACGTCTCCCTGCTATGAGAGAAAGCAGGCACAGCATGTGGCGTACTTGTCTCTCCGTGAGGTCAAGGTTGACGGCAATTTCGTAACGTCTTAGCCGTGTCAGATAGTTGTGGTGGGCAAATTCTGACTCCAGTTCCCGGATCTGTTCCTTGGTGAACGCCGTGCGCTCCTTCCTGGGTTTACTGCTCACATCTGACTTATAGCTCCCGTCTTGGGAATCTGGAATGAAAAGCAGAACATTTTCCATGTGTGTGGGGGGAAGAAATTGCAGAAAATTGCTAAAAGAAAGCTTAGTGAATATAGAAAAGGGAGGGAAAAAGGAATGAGATTGTGTGATAAACTACAGGAGTCCAAATGAAATGAAAATCAAATGAGAGCTAAACAATTAGGGGCTCCAGTCACCTTTTATTATGCCGATGGTGGTCGTGTGAATAGCAGGCCAAGAAAGATCATGAGCGGAACAAACCTGGCCTAAATCAACACAGCTTCCCTGTTTTTACTCATTTCTATAGGATCCCCACGATACTCTTTCCTCTCCCATGCTCAGTGTTCAGTATAATTAAAAGGCTGTTTGCAAATAGAGAAAGCACGCTAGCGAGTTTCTGACTGAAGATGCATTACAGCTCTTGCACACAATGCATTACAACGCAAAATTTGTTATTTAGGAAATTACATAGAGTACTGCTTAAGTCTTATATTGTTATACCATTGTTTAACCAATATTATGACTATAGATAATTATTTCTCTGTGTATTTATTACAATGCAACCAGAAAATACAGGAAATTTGTATACAGTGTTACCAAACTCAAACAAATTGAAAAAACATATTCTATAGGCTACAGTGGCAAGTATTTAGTATTTACTGTACACTTCTACACTTCTACAGTCTAAAGAAGCTTGATCAGGAATGGTCTTTTTGGAAAGGTAGCAGGCAAGAAGCCACTTTTTCTGCGAGGTCACACTACATACTGACTTTTGCCTGCAGAAGGCATTTTAATTCTGATTGTTTTGTGTACATTTCCTGTTTCGCTTTTCCTGTATATTCTGTTATACAGAATATATTATGTCTTGATAAAGAGACTGAGAAAGAATTACAGTATATATTACTACTATGCCATTTCTGAAACAACAACTTGACACTTGACACTTATTCCTTCTACTTTACGTAGTTACTTAAACTATGTATGCATTTCACTTGAATAATTATATAATAAAATATACAGTTTAATAAACATTGAATGTGAAAAAATAGAAGTGTCACATTGTCAAAAATGAATGTCTGGTCATTTTTTGCTTAGCACCCATGAACTGTATGGTCTAAAAATATATTCTTTTAATTTGGCTTCAGTGCTTTCATTCTTTACTGTTCCACTCTAAAATGCACCATTAAAAACTTTGCTTAAAATTACGGTGGTACCAGCTAGCTGGTGACCAAAGCTTGCACATTCAGTACCAATAAATTAAGTGGGATATAATTTTCCTCAGATGGCTTTGATGTGGGCAAGACGAAAATATGGTTTCCAATATGATTTCTCCCCTGAAAGCAGAGACGGTGGTTTGAGTTCGGTAATGACGCTTTTATGCCTTTCATGAAAACACTTTAAAGGTTAGTGTTGGTAGAACTTCACAGGGACGTTTTGAGCCTAACAGTTCTAGGTGACAAAGTGCTGCGTTATAATTTATGGCCTACTCTTTCAGGCATGGCTGTTATTTTCAACTGCATGCCGGCAAATAACAGACGTGCTGAAAAATTTTTGAACGCCAACTAGCCCCTTTTCTACAGGCTGATTATGAGGAGACAGACTAGCAGACAGGACTATATTTTACAAGTCAACAAGTTATAAAGAACACGTTCTAAATTTTAGTTATGATCAGCAGTATCAGGAGGAACAGTAATAGGGTCCCCTTTGAGTCTTTTAGCATGCCTGCTGTACAGTCAAACCTTTCCACAACGCATGTCCTAAAGCATGACAGCACTACATTCAAAATGAAACTGCAAACTTCTCTACGGTGTGAATCCATCAACAGACAGTTAAATCACACAGTTCCTGACCGCAACACTAAACCTACTCTGTGGTTTAAAATTCAGTGCACATGGAGGGATCAAAAACACAGGTGTGTCTGGTGCAAACATTTAAAACTCAGTTTCACCTGTAGGCCATTAAAGCCCTGAAGGGAAATGCCACAGTGAGTTACACCACTGAGACTGATGAGAGAGTGACCCGGTTGAGCTCTGCAGCACCATACTCGCCATTAAATCGCCACGGCACTCGAGAGCACATGCGTGGATTTTTTTTCATTCTAATTTGCTCTCAGGTTACACCAGGTAAAAGGTAGAGCTAATTTAATAATGTGAAAGAAAGCTATAATGGCATTTATAGGATCGGGCAAAGTCTTAAGTGAGTGTTCCATTTATTTTTGGTTTAGATGTAATGTTGTTTTATTAGTTTTAAGCCCTTCTTTTTACAGTTTTAATTGAATTGCAATATAAGCAAATGAATATACTTCACTAGAAAGAGTGGCTATACTAGTGTACTACCCTTGCAGAACTGCACTGTTGTGTCCGCACAACCGTCACAATGCAGTATGATATTCTTATTGCAATATATAAGCATACATTCTCATTGGACACTATATATATATATATATATATATATATATATATATTTTAATTCATTTATTTATTATAATATAGATTAGCACAAACATCTATACAGTATTTTTGTTTTGTGCACTGCTGTACTCTCCGCTGTATTGTTATAAGCTGTTTGTCAATACACTGCAATTCAATTTCCTACTGCTATCTACTGTTGTGTTTAAAAAAAATATTAATAAACTTTACTTGTAAGACCACAACAAAGCTTTGTTGTGTAAACTAAATGTTTTCATTGTTTAAAAAAATTTAACACTTAATCCTTCTGATTTATCTGATAGTTTATAGCATAATCGTATGCTGTAAAAGCTATTCATATTATTTATATGCCTATAAAGGTATTTTAAAAATATAAACAGTTTGCATTTATTTTTAATAATAGATAAAGACTTTTGAAATCCCGGTAAACAAAGGTTTGTGTATGTATATATGTATTTACACTGCTCACAAAAATTAGGAAATATTTAATTAGAGGATATTTCATTTTGAAATGTCTCCTTATTTTTGTAAGCAATATATATGTACACATTTTTGTCTTTATACTACGTATAGTTTTAGCAATTAGATTAGGTCTTGTTTAGTTTTATGAAATAAGTTATACAAGGAATAAGTTATTCCATCTATTGTGCTCATGTAGGACAGTGGGTGACCTTTTCATGGAGAATAACCGACATCAAATAATTAAATGATTTGACGTTTTGTACAAAATATATATTATGTATACAAGAAAAACATTTTTAATATATTTTATTTCCCAAGTAGCTTTTTATTATATGAATAATAATAATAATAATAATAAAATATTATTATTATTATTATTATTATTATTATTATTATTGAAGTTATTATTATTAAAATTATTATTGAATCATAAGAATAGTAATACTAATTCTAAAGCGCTTTTTATTTAAATTATTGCCCAGACATTTCACTGAAATACAGTGAATTGTAATTAAAAAAAGGGGAAACAAAAGAAGGTGTTTTATTGGATTACTACATTTTGAAAGCTGCATAATTCCAAATTCCTAATTTATAATATTTAGATTTTATGATATAGTAATATCTTACAACATCAGTGATACAGATTAACAAACATACAATAACAAAAGTTTGTCACTGTGCATCATGCTTACCTGAGTTGTCACTCTTTCCTTTATTATTCCTCCTCTCCGGTTCTGTGGGTGACAAAGTTTGCCGCCCAAAATCCCCAGATATACATGAAGCCCCCACAGGGTCAGTGTTTCCTAGGCTTGTGGTGGCTGAGCACAAACTCTGACTTGCTGTCCCTCCGGAGGTGCACAGTTCTGCTGCAGTGTCAGTGTGAGGTAGGCCCATGCCATGGCGGGCACTGCCAGGTGAGGGCATCTGCTGGATATGCCAGGCTGGCTGATGCTGAGGGTGATGGGAAAGTTGCTGAGTGAGATGAGCGCGGGCGTGAGGCCCCCCAAAGCTACCCTCTTCCACTGTGTAGCTGCAGGGTGGCGAGGGTCCTGGCAGGTCAGGGTAAGAGACATGATCAGAGCGACCATGCAATGCCAGAGAGGACTGGGTGAAGGCTGGATGAAGAGTCTGGGCTTGGGTATGTGGGTTCCTTAGGCAGCCGAATAAAGAGTGATCCATCTTGATTCAGTCCCAACAATCCACCCTAGTGTACTCCAGACCAAAATTCACACAAACCTGCCTCCAAAACTGTCACACTGTGGACAGAAAATTCAGAAGTGGCTAGGGGATGACAAAAAAAGCCCCTAAAATCACACTGCTCTTACTCAGTCCCTCTCGCCTTGTACTGGCAGTTCTCGCAGTCCAGCAGAAGGAAGAGTGAGCAGTCAGCGATGAAAGACAGGGCCTCCGGTAATCCTGAGCATGCGGCCCCTGTTGCCAGGCCGAGCAAGGGTAAACACACACAGCCTGCTGGAGGCTGCTCGGATGACACACAGCAGAGAGAGAGGGAGGGAAAGAGAGCAAAACAGAGAGAAGGCAGTGTAGGGGTGCTTCCAGAGAAATGGAAACGTAGAGAGGAAACGAAGGAGAAAGTGAGAGAGAGGGGGAAGCTGGCAGGAGTGGATGGAGGTGGATGTTATATATAGGGCGTAACGTGAGAGTTAGGCCGGGTCACTGGCTCCTGGCTACTGACCACATGCAGAAGGTCTTCCTCCAGCAAGTGAGAAACAATAAATTTCAACCTGGTCAGGCAGGTCCAGCCCCTGGGAAAGGCAGGAAATTTATTTTGAAGCTCAGGTATCTGACCCCCACTGGCACATTTTGTGAGTTGCAAAAAGGGTTCAGATGTGACATGAGAACGGAGGGATAAGAGCCCAGTTTCCAGATGTGCAATTGCAGTATGTGGTCAAATGTACAGTGTAAATAAGAAGGAAAAATAATTTTTTCAGTTGTAATAAAAAGTGATTAAATTGGATATGAAACGAATTTTGGGCAACACAGTGGCTTGGTGGGTAGCACTGGTGCATCACAGCAAAAATTTCTGGGGTTTGGTCCCAAATGGAAACTTTGCATTTCCTCCACGTGTCTGGGAGAGTTTACTCCATGTGCTCCGGTGTCCTTCCACAGTCTGAAAAACATAAATTAATTGATAACGTTAATTACGCTAAAGTGGCCCTAGTGTGTATGTGTGTGTGAGTGTGTGCATTAATGTCAGAATATGTGTGCCCTATGATGGATTGATGCCCTGTCTAGGGTTATTCCTGCCTTGTGCCCTGTTCTACTGGCTCCGTTGTGACCTTGTCCTGGATTAAGTGGATAAAAAAGTGAGTAAGTAAATGAAAGCATATTGTACATGGGATTGATTTCTCAGCTTATTATTATTTTACATTAATGTCCTAAAAACTTGCACTCATGACCAGTACTTCTTATTGCTTTAATTAACTGCTGGGAAAATAAACTTACAAAAGCAATACAATTCAATCTAACAGACGTATGGTGTACAAAATCTTCCAAAATACAGTATCTTCTATTTTTTTAAGCTCATTTGTTAATAAGCATCCTACATATGAGGCATGCAACACAATAAAAAAACTGTGATGCCAAGCCTCTTAGTGTTTCAGGTGATATTTTGTCCCACTCTTTCTGGAAACACATCTTAAGAT
>JAUZSU010094694.1:20000-32003 GCA_034780255.1 Parotocinclus maculicauda
ATGCACTTACTGTTGTGCAAATGGTAATAGTGAATTGAGAAATGCACGAAATAAATTGAGAAAAACTGTAATAATAACATTATTATTATTACATAACAACAACAACAAAAATAATTATAATACTATACTATTATAGTGCATTTTTGAAAAACCCAAGCACAATTGATAAAGTGTTTTAGGACAAAGCTGAAAGTTAAAAGTTTAATTAGTTGTGGTATTACCCTGATTGCATTGTCTCATTGGCAGCATTGTCTGATTAACTGAAACAAAATTAGGAGGCATTATAAATTTAATTAGTTTAAAGGACTATAGTAACATACAAATGCACTAACTAACCCTGATTTAAGTTTTGTAATGCCATATTGAAAAGTGCAAACTGACAAATTATATGTTACTGCAGTATTATTTAATGTGATAGATAGATAGATAGGTAGATAGATAGATAGAAAACTATATAGTTAGTTTCAATTATTTTTAATTCTTGTGTTTTATATGATCAGCTTTACGTTTTGCACTTAAATGTACTGTTTAACTGAATCAGGCATAATATTACTATTACAAAAACATGTTTTACACAGGATTGTGATTGTTTTACACAGGGCCAGACTATTGGACTATATATACGACCACCTCCTGCCCTGGCGTGGTGAGGGGGCCCCCATGTGGCCTTTTAAAGTGTATTTTCTCGACTTAAAGAACGAAAGACACTAATACAAATAATGAAAAAGCAAAATTTATGTTAATAAATCAACCCATCATTTGACTGGCATGAATTGTGGACTTGAGAAATGCACTCTATAATTATCCCACATGCATTAATCAATTGATAGATTTATTTTATTACTTTATTTTATTATTTATTTTACCTGAGTTTATGAGAAATATATTTACAACCTAGCCATATGCACTAAAGCAGACAGTTGTGAACGGAAAAATGGCTTGTCAACTGCAACTACTTGGCCCCCTGATTATTTTCCCTGCTTATTTTGGACCTGCGACCCCCTGGACAGTCCCCATTTGATACATATTAGTTATATATGGCAGCAATACATAATGTACGTAAATATACGCCCTGGACAAAAAAAATGGTCACCTTGCATATTTAAAGTTGTAGTTACTTTAGGCTCCTGCAGATGGCAGTGTATGAGGATGACCAGGCCATAAATACCTGTGGATTGTGTGATGGGATTTATGAATGAATGAGTTATTGCATTTGGGTGTGATTAAAACGCAAGAGTGTGAAGGAAGAAGCTACATTTACAGGTGTATTTGCAGTGGCAACAATCCCAGTCTACAGGACATTTTCATCAGAACTCATGGAGTTATACACTGGTAAGTATGGCTTTTGTGTCCAGTGAGTATATGTATGTCAGTAATACATAACATAATACACAACTACCAGTTGTTTTATTTATTTATTTTTATTAAAAAAAATGCAAAACTTTTTTGATTATCTATGATTTCAGATATTAAAATGGAAAAAAAAGAAAAATGCATACAGAGACATTACCTGTCAAATTGAAAAATGGTCCCTCCTAAAATGTATATAACCTATAACCTGTGACAGAGCCACAAAGAGCTAAAGCTGCATTCAAGAGATGGTTATTTCCAAGTAAAACCCCAAAGCTGACCAGACAAAACATGACATATATTGGGTTTATACTGTCTGCAATGAAATAAAAGTTATTAAAAATAAATCAAAAGTAGAAACACTGTTGTTTTTATTTGCATTTTCCATTCTTTTCCACTTTGATTTGTAGTTGTATTTCCAATCCTCAGAATGAATCGTTCTATTATCTTTCATTCAATGCTTTCATTTTAAGCAGAACCTTTAAAAGAGAATTAGTCTTTGGATGACTAAAATAATGAAAGCTCTGCCATATGTAGGCAGTTAACATAAATGAATATACTCCATCGATCCAGCTTAAGTCTCTACCCAGAATAATAGATGTTATTCTAATATTACCAATAATTTTTAAAAAATCATGCTGACATTGTATGATTTAACTACTTCCTCCTTCTCTTAGCTTCCTTCTCTCAGTGCTCGCCAAGTTTCCAAATGGAATTTGACTTGTCTTTGTAATACTTATTGCTCTTTCTTGCTCTGCTTTTTTTCTGTCGTAGAACTGAAGAAATTGATTTTCATTCATACAATCAGCAAATTTAGCTCACAATCCACATTATTGTATCATTCAATGCTTTATGATAATGTGTGTAAATTAAAGAAATATACTTAACGTATTTTAGCAAATACTTTCATTAGAAAGTACTGAAATTTTCATACTGGGCGCCTGCTGTTGTGATGTATTCATTACTCTTTTCCTAGTCTGGGCTATACATAATAAAAATAAATCAGTATTTTTTAAACCACAGATGAAAGCCACAGAGCATAATCCAATTTAGTTGGTAACAGGATACAATAAGACTCTTACTACACTGTGATCAATGTCTTTTAAACAGAACTGGGCCATTGTATCACCTTAAACATAAAAACAAGCTGTACACAAAACAGTAGATTCATAGTTTGTAGATCCGTAGAAATACATCTTTAAGGAGCGTTAAGAGCATACTTGAACATCTGGATTCTTACCACATTTTGGCCAGAACATCTTCATATCCTAGATATTAATATCTTAACCTGTTTTTTCTGAACTACATAATCACATATTGTGGTTGGACTGAAAAGATAAATGCTTATTTAGCTTGCAAAGTTTAGCCATCAGGACTTTGACAGGTCTACAAGCTATGGATTAAATGCTTCAGTTCAACTAATCAGTGCTTTCATTTCCATCAAATGGTCAATGCTTGGTGTTCTGTAATCAGAGCATGATTTCCTGTTTTTACCCCCTCAGCATTAATCCTATTCAAAGATCAAGCGTAAACATTATGGGAAACCTGCATCACCCTGCTGTGCTCATTCTGGGGCTTGTAAATACATGTGCTCTTTACAAAAAGCCACACTGAAATTGCCTCGAATTCACCATTTTCTTTACAAATGAGCCGTATCGCTCGATCATGCTGTGTTTACATGAAACAACATTGACCTCTTGTCAGCCATGATTAATCAAGTGCGGAAACAACATTAAAATTGAAGCAAACCATAAGAGCAAACCACACGAGTCCTAGGCATTTTCTCTCTCGTGTTCTTTCTTTAGCTTTGTGTCAGTATGATGACAGTCTGTGTACTTTTTTGCACTCTGCCTTCCTCTCACACACTTTGTCCACATAAACAAGTCATCAAGGACTCACATATACAAGAGAAACAAAGTTAAGCAGCAAGATTATGAGATGAAGTCGAATTTAAAGGGATATAATGGATAGCAAAAATTGCAGTGTTGACACGTTGATGTTGTTATTCTGTTGGCTGCTCCTGTTAGGGGTCATCACAACAGAACAACCTGATCCGCATATTAGATTTGGAACAGGTTTTTTTGTCAGGTGCCCTTCCTGACCATCGCTCCCCATTTAACCAGGCTTAGTGTCAGACTGACACTAAGAACACCCTGTGCACCCTAAGTGGCTGTGGGTAAATTATAATCGCCCAGACGGGATTTGAAAACCTAAGACATTGGCATTTTCAGCATCTGGTCCTACTCACTGAGTCAGTGTTTAATACTCATTTAATATTTGGGACTGTGGTAGCCTAGTGGTTAAGGCACTGGACTCTGGACCAGAAGGTCCAGGGTTCAAATCCCACCTCTGTCAAGCTGCCACGGTTGGGTCCTTAAGCAAGACCCTTAACCCACAATTACTTGGATTGTAAGTTGAGTTGTAAGTTGCTCTGGATAAGGGCGTCTGCTAAATGCTATAAATGTAAATGAAAAGTTTCTCCCAACATTCAAGTGAAACCTATGAATGAAGTTATCTTTTCATTCATCTTTAACAATTCGATGCACAATTTAATACAGATCTGCTTTAGCCTATTTTGACAGTTAGCCAAAAATGGGGAAAGGCTTTAACACATTTTAAAAGTTTATTTAAACAGATTTAATATATAAGAATCAAGATTTATAAATGTGGTGTGGGAGTGTCAGGAGATTATATTATTACAGTTAGGGGAACCTTAGTTAAGTAGGGATAGCAAATGTAATAACTATAATGACATATGATTTGAATTTTTAAAAAAAGAAATTGGTTATTCCCATTTTAAAGTTAGCTAACGATTAGCGCCCGTTTATTCTCCAAGTCAACAGGGGGCGGTATGAACTCACGTTCCATGAACAAAAGAAGCGGTGTAGCATAGCTGCAGGAATACACAGAGAAGTTTGCAGAACATGCAGGTTTTAAAACACTTAATGCAGAATGAATTGCTCCTGATTAATTTTTTTAAACTTTCTTTTAGGGTTTTGGAATTTGCTTTTCAGCTTTGAGCAGCTCTGCATCATGAGTAGAAGATTTATAAACTCTGTTGTGTTGACATGTTTATGGATTGTGATTTATGCAAAAGGTAAGATGGATTTATTAAGTGACGTATGAAAGCTGTAGCTTCAAGTGCTAGGATAAAACAGGATAAAAACAGGACCAATGTAACCAGTAAAGCTTTGGTAGTCCCCAGCAGGGCGACACTGGCTACAGTGAGCATTAAAAACTGTTACTGCTGCCAACATTTTGTGGATGAAGCTGGATGAGATCCTCCAGATCCTCCCTCATGAACACTCAACAACAGTGGAGTTCAGATCCAGATCAAAAGCCTGAGCTAGGATAATAGTGAACCAATGTTTGTCCATTTGCACATACAGTTTGGTGCAGAAGCAACCAGTAGTTTAGAGAAACCTTTGTTTTTGCACTGGTATCATGACCATGTAGAACTATTTCTCAGTGTCTTTATACAACCAGAAAATACAGGACATTTGTATGAAGGTTTAAAAAATAATCAGAAAAACAGCTTCGATATGCCCCATTGATAAGTATTTAGTGTTTCCTCTCTTACACTTGAACAATAGCAACATCTAACAGTTTTATCAGGATGACCCTGCAGTCTTCTGCAGGCTTTTTGGAAGGGCAGCAGCCAATAAACCGCTTTTTTCAAAAGGGGAACAGTGTGAAAAGGCTAAGATATGATAAAGATCACAAATTTTTGTAATGACGATCAGCCAACAAGTGGGTGAAATTTGGAATCGTTGGATCCAGCAGCAGGTTCTTGTACAACAATGTACAGTCAGCCAGTTCAGGGTACTGTGCCCCGTCAATTCCAGGTATAAGCTCAGTCCCAATGACCAGGAAATACAGGATTAAAACTGCCTTTAAAAAGGTTTGCATATCTTTCGGACGCTGTATGTGGCATGGAGGCAGTATCTTATTGTAAAGACTTGATGTGCCATGGGCATGATATCTCCAACCATGATCCAGTTAGCATTTTTTGCCGCCTCACTCCAGTCTTCCATCCAGCTTCATTATAGATCCAGTTAATTTTTAACATAATTGTTATTGTGACCGAGGGTATTTGGGTGTTTAGTCATTTTATAGCCATTGCTGTATTTGTTAATCCTAATTGATGATCAGTTGTAGTTTAGCAGTGCTGATACTGGTGTTTAAGGTCTGTAGTTCAGTACCTTTGGTTTTATTATATAGTTTAATTTTACGTTTATTTCTTACCTATGTACATTAGTGACACTTAAGAGTTTCTAAACGACCGTAATCCATGTGGCGCTTCCATAATGATTCATAGCTGACCCAAGCTCAATGCTTCTTATTTTTGTTTTTCCTCCAGATGATGACATGGTTTTGGTTCATGGTAGGAACATGAATATGGGAACAAATGCCGCTGACGGGCGAGATGGGGAATCTCCTGCCAGAGCTGTGACAGTCGAAACGTTTAACATCGACAAATATCCTGTTAGCAACTCTGATTTTAGGTGATTATTAGTTATCCTCTTACAGAACGTTTAGTATATTGGATGTTTGTAAGAGAGCTTTATGTAATCTAGTCTGACTAGGCTTGGGTGGTATGACGGTATTTCGGTATTTATGATACGCATGGACACTGTGGCATTAATATTGTTTACATAATACAATTTTACTGTGTCCTCAAATGATCGCATTACGTTAATTATAATTATTATAATTATACGTCAACAACAAAGGAGTACTACTTACAATAGGATAGGTATATACACTTACAAACACCATGTTCATCTTGGTACAAATAAGCAGAAGAACTTTAGCTCTAAATACATCAACTGAGAAGAATAACCTGTTGTTAAACCAGCAAGCGAGCACATATCCAAAATCCACTCTTAGACCGTAACTCCCACCTCTGAACGTGGAGCTTGATTGGTTGTTGATGTGGCCAGATGTTTATGGTTGTAATGTCCAGAGTTAAAGCCAGATTTATATCCATCCATTATGTTCCGCTTAATCCACATGGGGTCGCGGGCCAGCCGGGGCCCACCAGGAATCTCTGGATGCAAGAACAGGAACAACCCTAGACAGGGGGCACTAGTCCATCATAGGGAGTAAACCAATGCAGACACGGGGAGGACATGCAGACTCCACACAGAAGGGACCCAGACTGCTCCACCCTGGGATTGAACCCGGGACCTTCTTGCTCTGAGGCAGCGGGGCTACCCACCGAGCCCCCGTGCTGCCGGATTTATATTTATTTATAACTTTATTTTAATATACAGTATATTATATTACATGGTTAAGATCTTGATTGTTATACGGTGCAGACCTGTCATTTCTTTGTTCCAGGGAGTTTGTCAGGTCAGAGAAATACAAAACGGAGGCTGAAACATTTGGTTGGAGTTTTGTGTTCCAGGATTTTGTGCCCGAGGAGCTGAAAGGCAAGATCACTCAGAGAATTGAGGTACGAGCACCATGACTGATTCACTGGACCTGTTTGACTCAATTTAAAGGAACTGTTAATGAAGGTATGGATGTATGTTTTTTGTTTTTAGTCTGCTCCTTGGTGGCTTCCAGTTGAGAAAGCTTTCTGGAGACAGGTAATCTGCAGTGTCCACAGGACCAAACACTGCTGATATGCATATTATTACATGATTTAATTAAATGTGTTGCTCATTTAAACCATTTCCTTATGCTATAGTTTATATTATATACACTGCTCATAGAAATTAGGGGATCTTTCATTATGGCATATTTCAATTTGAAGTATCCCCTAATTTGTATTTTAATATATTCTATATAATAAGCCTTATTTACGTATTGAAAAAACGTTTTGTTCTGCTAATATTTATTTAGTGTATGTTTATGTAAATAATTACTATAAACGTATTATTATACTAACTATATAACTTTAGATTAATTTTTACATGTCGTCTACATATGGGACTGCTGGAGCCTAGCAGTTAAGGTACTGGACCTGATGGTCCTGGGTTCAAATCCCACCTCTGCCAAGCTGCCCCAGTTGGGTCCTTAAGCAAGGCCCTTAACCCACCATTGCTTGGATTGTAAGACTGTATGAGTCGCTCTGGATAAGGGCGTCTGCTAAATGCTGTAAATGCTGTAAATGTAAATCTAGGCCACCTAAAGACGTTTGGGAAGTTTTCCTTGCCACTGTTGCTCTAGGCTTGCTTAGTTTGGGATTAGCCTTAGATAATAGAAGATAATTGTATAAGATAAATTTAAAAGTTTTAAAATTTGAAAGTTACAAGATAAATAAAAGTTGCTTTAAGACAATGCTGCTTTGTAAAAAAAAAAAATAAACCCTCTAAATGTAAACCCAATTTTCGAGGTTTAGTTTTGCCTGAGTGCTGCCAAGCTAATGTAAAATAACTAATTTAATTCAAACCTTGCTGTAAAATTACTAAAAACACTTTACCAGACTTATCATATAGGTACAGTTTGTAGGTGTCTCATTATTAATAGTATTATAACTTATATGAATGATATTGTTACTGTAATGGTATTAATATTAATGATATTATTATTAATGGTATTAATAAAAGTATAGCCCTTGTCCAGATAGAGGATGTTTGCCAGGCCTCTTCTACCCAACAGTCATTTTAAAGGCCACCACAGGGCCACATGGGAATGTCAACGTATGTTAAATGTTTAAAATATCAAACTTTAAATGGCTTTTTTTTGGCTATTTATGCATCCACATTGTATATAAACAAGCATGCAGACTCATTCATGTCTGCACAGCTACACAGGTCTAGCTACAGTTCCTGACTCTGTAGGGGGTCAAAAGTTTACTATCACAATCTGCCTTCTTCAATCGTAGCCCAACGGTCCAGTTTCTAGCATCAAGGAGCGCTTGGATTTCCCCGTGGTGCAGGTGAGCTGGAACGACGCTCAGGCTTACTGTAAGTGGAGAAAAAAGAGGCTTCCCAGTGAAGAGGAGTGGGAAATGGCTGCTCGTGGAGGACTGGATGGTAAAACTCATTTCTGTCACCAAAGAGTTCTGTTTGTTTAGGTGCTCATTGTTATATTGGTCATGCTGGTTTTAGGAAGGATATACCCCTGGGGCAACAAGTTCCTACAAAATCGCACCAATTTGTGGCAGGTCAGTGGAAAGATCGTCTTAAATATTCATAAGTGCATCAATTGTACAGCATGACTTTAATGATTGTGTGTTTTATTTTAGGGCTCATTTCCAGACGCAGACACGGCAGAGGACGGTTATCACGGCGTAGCTCCTGTTACTGCGTTTCCACCACAGAATAATTATGGTACACAATCTGTCTGCTCACAGACACACAAACAGTGGAAAAGCAACACATTTACAATGATGACATTTACTAAATAAAGTAGGCAGACCTTTTTATTGTGCTTTATTAGTAGCAGTTTTTAAATGAGCAGACCTAGTGTACAGGGTGAGTCAAAGGTCACAGGACGCCCTTTCATTTCAGAAACAAAAGGAAAAATTATATATGTGAATACCCCAGCAAGTAATGGGTAAAGTGGTCTATCGTGTAGGCTGTGTATGTACAGAACATGTCCGCCATCTTGAAGGCCGCCATATTGGATCGAGAGCAAGTTTTTCCAATGGGAAGGTGGTCATGTAGGATATCAAAGAAGACAGAATTGTCTCAGAAATCGATTGCAGTGATCAGATTTGTAATATCTCTTATGGTTCAAAAGTTATCAACACAAAAAGTTAAAAACTCATTGTTCGTCACAAGTGACTGAAGATGGAATTGATTATGCTGATGTCCAGGGAACGCAGCTCCCGTATCATAACAGACTTCAACAACCAACACCCATAAGGAACCACCAATTTCACACAGCACTGTTACATCCCTCATAACCAAATTCAGACAAACCGGGCCTGTGAACGTTTATGAGATTTGTTATTTGAGATTTCCTAAACATCCAGTGTCAATAAAACTTGCAAGCAAATTTGCACCACTCAAAAGTTAACACAAAGGTAGATTTGTTTACTTTATTGGAGCAAAGCTGATGGAGAAAGACTGAATAGAAAAGTTTAAATAAAATATAAAAGTCAGTCAGTGCATAACTTATAAAAAGGGTAATCAGTCAGTCAGCGAGTACGTGAATAAGCCATAGATAAGGACTTGAGTCACTCTGTCAGTCAGAACATAAATAATACACAATTAAGGATCAGTGCATGACACAAAAACGGCACAAACACAAATACATCACCTAGGCAGTATGTGGCAGGAATACTGTAATCAGTCAGTGTGTCAGTCATTAAATAATATAAATAAGTCTGTCATGTAATACATAAATCACTCTGTGGTGGCTTATCCAGTACCGGATTATGGACCAGAACGTCCAGGGTTCAAATCCCACCTCTGCCAAGCTGGACCTGTTGGATCCTTGAGTAAAGTCCTTAACTATTGCTTGGATTGTAATATTTTAGTCTTACGTTACTCTGGATAAGGGGATCTGCTAAATGACATAAATATGTTCCGCTACCAGTTCCAGCACCACACACTTAATGTTCCTCCACCTCAGCATCACTCTACTGGTGTCCATCAACAGAAACCAGTCCCACCAGAGTGCAGGAACTCCCTCCATCACTTAGTCACTAAGAGACGATGTGCTTCCAAAGGACCTCCTACTGAAAACTGATTTTAAAATCTTTTTTGTTTTAAAATCTATTTTGTTACTTAGTTAATCACCAACTTAAATATTAACATTGGTTAAAATTGTATTACTTAATTTTACTATTACTTTATTATACTTTTAAGTATTTATTTAATTACCATCTAGGCCACCCATGGAGGACGGGTCCCTTTTTGAGTCTTGGTTCCTCCCGAGGTTTCTTCCTTCTATTTTCAGGGAGTTTTTCCTTTCCACTGTCGCTCTAGGCTTGTTCAACTTTTAAGATAATATGATATTATAAAGTTGCTTTGAGACAATGCTCCATTGTAAAAAGCGCTATAGAAATAAATTTTGATTTGATTTGATATAAATTTAAATAACACAAACAAGTCAGTCAGTGGGTGTATTTTTAAATAACATTTCGAAATAGACCTAGATCTTTTTATATCTGATATAACCTTAAACAAGCTTGGTAGAATTTGGATTTCAAATTTGGACCTTGTTGTTCACAGTCCTGTAGCTTCATCACTGTCTCAATTCCACAAGGCATGCCAGAAGCCAGTCAGTCAGTACATAATCTGATTAATTCAGACATCGAGTCAGTACATAAAGGAACAGATTGGATTCTGTACTCACACTGTCTTATCACAGGATTGTACGACATGCTGGGGAACGTTTGGGAGTGGACGTCCACACGCTTTCGTTCAGCTCAAACCATGTATGTCCTGCGTGGGGCGTCGTGGATCGACACAGCGGATGGAACGGCCAATCACAGAGCGCGAGTCACCACACGGTCAGTCCTGACTTCCTCATGCTGGTGTTTGTTTATACTGACCCTGATCAGTCTTCATAATCATCTGTGTACATCACAACAAGCTCAAAGGGAACCATCTGTTCTGATGTTGAGTAGAAACGGCAATGTGTGGTGGGAGTTCTGCTCACTGTTATTATTATTTCAGGAAGGTCTTTTTGTACATAAACTTGTATGAAGAGATAAAGTAGTAGTTTGGGTGGCGATGGGATGAGAGGAAGGGCGTGGGGAAATTATACACTGCTTATGACAATTTACATTTACATTTACATTTCCAGCATTTATAGGGATAGACGCCCTTATCCAGAGCGACTTACAACTTATACAGTCTTACAATTCAGGCAATTGTGGGTTAAGGGCCTTGCTCAAGGACCCAACTGTGGCAGAGGTGGGATTTGAACCCTGGACCTCCTGGTCCAGAGTCCAGTACCTTAACCACTAGGCTACCACAGTCCCAATAAGGGAATATTTCAGTATGGGAGATTTAATTTTAAAGTGTCCCCCGATTTTTAGGAGACTTGACACGAAACACTTAGTAATATATATAATAAGTATATACAGTACAGATAATGACCATATAGAATGATTTCATTGTGAGAACATAAGCTACAGTGGTAAGTATTTAGTGTTCCCGTCCCTTATGCTGAGCAAAAGCGGCAGGAAGCCAAATGATACCTTTTGCAGTCTGAAGAGACTTTATTAGGAACGATTATTTTGGAAGGCAGGCAAACAAACACTTCTGGGAGGTCAAGCTAAATGCTAACATTTGCCGACAGAAAGCATTTTGTTCTGAAAATGGTCTTGTTTTTGTGTACATATTTCCTTTATTTTATGATCGTAGGTTAATAGAGAGACTGGTAAGCAGTTATATATGGTCATTGTACCATTTCTAAAACAGCAAATCTAATGGTGACCTAAGACTTATGCACATTACAGTACAGGTAGTTCTCGGTTTACGACGGTCTCGAGTTACGTCGTTTCGTGGTTACAACGCTTTATACGACGCCTCGTTCCGACTTACGCGGTTTTGCGTCGTAAGTCGAGCTACGTGCAACTACCAAAGCGAAACGGGAACCCACGTGACGGTCGCGGCAAAACGAAGCGGGCGCGGCACGAACCCTAACATCATTATGGCTCCCAAACGTAATAATAATAATAATAATAATATGTTTAATTTATATAGCGCCTTTCTACCACTCAAGGCCGCTTTACAATATTAC
>JAUZSU010094695.1:0-19970 GCA_034780255.1 Parotocinclus maculicauda
CGTGGACTATGTACCTGTCAATCCCAATAAAAGAGGCGTGGCCTGTGCATTTGTTAGTCCCAATAAAAGAGGCGTGGCCTGTGCATTTGTTAGTCCCAATAAAAGAGGCGTGGACTATGTACCTGTCAATCCCAATAAAAGAGGCGTGGCCTGTGCATTTGTTAGTCCCAATAAAAGAGGCGTGGACTGTGTACCTGTCAATCCCAATAAAAGAGGCGTGGCCTGTGCATTTGTTAGTCCCAATAAAAGAATGTACCTGTTAGTCAGTCTCACTTAAAGTTTCGTGTTCATCCACCCCAAATTACACCACCTTCTATGAATGGGTAGCAGCTTTAAATGTATTCGGTAATAAAATGTCCATCATGCCATCTTAAGAATGGCATAACGTCTTCTTAATATGGCTTCATTACATTTAATTAATTTAGAGTTAATTAAAAGAGAACTGCTTTCCTTTTTTACTCGCTATGCAAAGCTGAATGCTTTAAATAAACAAAAAGGTGCTATACAATTAAGTTATGAGCTATGTTATGACTACTGTCGAAAGTGGAGCAGGGCAGGTTGCCAAATATCGCATTCCGGTGCCAAGATACACTTGTATGTTTATTCAGTTTTTCCAGCATGACTACAAGCTCTAATGAGACACACGTGCTTCTGCTCACTGCATTGCAGTCATAGCTATGGAGGCTTTATTACAGAACAGAGACCATAACAGAATGATGGAATCAGTGTTCAGTCCTTCAGCTGGCATTCGATTGGGAACGACCAGTCACAACAATGCAAAATTTAGGGTTTTTATTTTATTTTAGTACCTTTGATTTAGCTTTGAGAGTTTAGTTATTCCTTTTCTGCCATAGTTATTTCCCAGGACCACCAGATTCATATTATTTTCATTCCATTTTATGGCATTTAGCAGACGCCCTTATCCAGAGCAGCTTACAATTCATACAGTCTTACAATCCAAGCAATTGTGGGTTAAGGGCCTTGCTCAGGGACCCAACTGTAGCTTGGCAGAGGTGGGATTTGAACCCTGGACCTTCTGGTCCATAGTAAAGTACCTTAACCGTATTATCATGTAACACAGTATTACCATGTAACATGTTATATCTTTATTTGTAAAAAATAAAAATGTAACATGTTAGCTCATTAAGAGTAAACTGATGTATTTGAATATGAATAACTTTAGAAGGCAGTTCTGTGAAATAGGTCGTTAATCTAAATTAATTGTTAATTACCATAGTCACACAGTATTTTTATGCTACTGTGATGTAAACCTTAAGGTTATTTTTTACAAGAAAACTGCTTGCAGTAAATGCCTCAGAGATGCATGTGGAACGCTACCATTTACACAGCATTCAAACTGTTATACATATCGCTCCCTCCAGGAAATACACAACACCATGTTTCTACAGTTACAAGCACATAATAACAATCTCACACACTCTAGAAATAACAATTTACCACCTATTAATCAAAGGCAGAAAAAAACTGTTAATTATGTTATTATTCACACATTTTAACATTTTCTTATCTGTTTTAAATTGTGATTTTTGTATTTTTTAAGAAAATTTCTGCACTTGTCAGACCTCCATATCAATCAATAAAATACAGACTGTTACTGATGGGATACATATCTCACGAGCTTTAAATCTGTCAGCAACAATAAATAACTAAAGCATAAAGAGCCGTGAGATAAATGACATATCAGACAGGAAACACAATAGAATATGGATTTTTACATTATTTTAACTTAATACACAACAATTTTTAAAATCATGTTTTCCAAAATTTCATAAACAATAAGCATGCAGTCAAACTCTGCATGCTGCTGATTTGTATTCGAAAACACTTTTGTGAAGTTTTGGCCCAAAAAAAACAAAACTGAGTCAAGGCCATGACTACAGGGAACTGGTTCAGGACCGATGACGAGGGACCATGGGACGAACCAAAATACAGTACAGTTTATATACCTGCTCTGCCTGATGTAGGACTAGTACTGTTCTAGGACTCTGGAAGTCTAGTGGTTAAGGTCCTGGACTATAGATAAGAAGGGTTCAAATTCCACCTCTGCTAAGCTGCCACTGTTTTGTCCTTCAGCAAGACCTTCAAAAAGGATTGTAAGACTGTATTAATTGTAAGTTGCTCTGGATAAGGGCGTTTGCTAAATGACATAAATGTTATGTGGCAGACTTACAAATTGTAGCTCTGCCATCCATTACAAGATTTATTATTTCTAAATTTAAATTCACGTGGACAGAAAACTATATTTAGTAACCATACAAGTGCATTTCTTGAAGAAAACACACACTGGTTGCAAAGCTGAAGCGGACTTCAGTTGCTAGGAAATTGCTACATGGGCAATAAGGTGCAACAGTTTTGGAAGGGAGGGCAATGGTGGTTGCTATGGTATCCCATGTGGTTGTATATAGCTAATGGTTCCTAAGGTAACTTCCTTCATCGTTTGGACATTAGGAGACGATGTGCCTCCAAGGACCTTCCACTAAGGACTCATTTTATAATCTATTTTGTTTAATAATTTAGTTTATTTATTTTATTACTAATTTAAGAGGTATTATTAATTTGTTATTAATTTAAATTATTTACCTAATTTTGCTATAATTTAATATATTATTAAGTATTGATTTAATTAACATCAAGGCCACTTATGGAGGTCGGGTTTCTTCCTACCATTTTAGGGAGTTTTTCCTTGCCACTGTCGCCCTTGGCTTGCTCAATTTGGGATTGGCCTTTTAAGACAGTGTAATATTGTGAAGCTGCTTTGAGACAATGCTCCATTGTAAAAAGAATTACCAAGTCATTTATGGAAATTTGGAAGTTGATTTACTATTATAGATAACTTGAATAGGAACAACTGTTCTTTTTGGTAGCTGGGAGATGGGATGGAATAGGAAGGTAGGAAATAAAAAAAAATAGATATGATGGTTGGAAAGAGGAAAGAAATGGGTATAAGATAATTGGTGGACGGAAGGAAGGACGGAGGGAAATGGAATCATTGGGCAGGCTTAATGGAAAGAAGGAAATAAATGAAAGAGAAGGATAGGAATCCATAGAGGAAAGGAGAGAAATGAGATGAGAAAAATATGTGATGGGTTGGATAGATGGGTAAAAGGACAGATTAAAGGAAGTTAAAGGAAGAGAGAAATTTAATAGAAGAAAGCAATAAAGCATAGAAGAAAGGAAGATGGAATGAAATAAAATGGACGGAATAAAAGAGGACAGAAAATGGGTATTAGAGGATTGATGGAAGTAAGGGAAAAAGAAAAGAAGGTTGGAAGAGAGGAAGGAGGGAGGGAGAGGAAATGGGATGATAGGAAGGAAGGAAGATATATAGGAGACAGACTTGGAGGGAAGGGAGGAAACAACAAAAGGAAGGAAGAAAGAATATGGTATGTATGGAAGAAATGAAACAACGAGATGAGAAAATGGGATGGGCTGGGCAGATGAGTAGAAGGAAGCCAAGGACAGAAGAAGATGGAAGTAAGCAAGAAAAAAAAGAAAAGAAAGAGTTGGGATGTATAAAAGGATGAAGGAAAGGAGATCAAATGTGATGGAATTTGCAGATGTTTTAATGATAAAAAAGAAAGAAAAAAAGAAAGAAAAAGAGGGATATTTGGTGAGACCAAATCCTAGATCCTAGTCTAAACCAATAGGAAGAACTCTCCCACGACTCTCCTGTGAAATGTCAATCAGACAGTCCCAGTTTTTTTTAAGTGATGACCATTAGCTTGACCAAATCTTTTCGTCCTTTACCATTGCTGCTCCTTGTACAGTTCTTATTCGGCTGAACTCAAAGTACTGAACAACCAATCAAAGAACTTCTTTTCCTGAGAGCTCCTTGTGCTTATTCAGCATGAGCAGACAGCAGTGCCAAGGCCTGTGTAGCGCCACAGATGCAGGACAGACAGAAATTGTTACAGCCCTACTTGTGTACCACTAATGTGTGTGATTACGTTCACAATATTACACTATGCTTTGTGAGTCATAAGACACAGGACTAGCCACATAGTGATCATCTGAAGACCGCTACCAACAAAGAAATCTCAACAATGGGTTTGGCAGCCTTTGGGAAAAGTCCACGATGCGGTACCCAACGTGTCCTGTTACTTTTGATGTCACTGTATTGTACTGGAATTACAATAACAATTCAATTTAATTTAATTCACTTGAAAAGTCTGTGTCTTACCGTGTCAATGTAGAAAGAGTTGGAGCCAATGAAAGTCACAGTGTCCTGCAGGTCAAAGTTCTGCACACCGTTCTGGTAGTCTTGAAATGGTACCACTGAGAGAGAGAACGGTCCCACTGTACTCTTACTGCGATTGGTCAGCTTTACCTCCAATGGGACGGCATCACCAACCGTACACTCTGCTATCATGTCACATTCACATGCTTTACCGTTCACAACTACATCTGGAGAGAGAGAGAAAGAGAGAGAGAGAGAGAGAGAGAGAGAGAGATTAACATGTTGCTGTCAGATTACAGCTAAAGTGTTTATCTCGACTCTCACACACAGCTGTACTTTGTGACATCCACTGATGCTGAGTGTGGGGATGATGACGTTGGACAGAGTTGTTGTGTTATTGGACAATGTTTATCGTGTTCAACTTCTGCAAAAAAACTTCTACTATGACATTCATTCTTAAAGATTTACTGGAGTTTTCAGGAAGCTCAAGTACTGAGTGGCAACTCGCAAAGACACAAGGAGAACTTGCCTAACTCAGACTACTATCAGATCATTGTAACTGTAACTTCAGATCAGTTAGGAATTTGGTGAGGGGTGTGTAATGGCTAAGCCTGTGATGTAATACATATGAGGAGGTATGTTCTCTGGGGAATGGGTTAGGACAATGGGGAATTTGTGTATATGTGTTTAAGGTGTATATGCATGTTGACAAATGAGGGAGTCACTGGGGTTCAGATGAGGATATTTGGGAATGAGTCAGGTCATATGGGAGCATGTTGAGGAATTAGGAAGTCATATTTGGAGTGAGCAGGCTAGGGATGGGGTGAATCCATATGGGAGGAATGGGAAGAAATTAAGGAAATAATTTAATCACAGGATAAGAATACTTTAGAAAGAGGGAGTCCATATGGGAGCATGCTTCTAAATTAGGGAGTCATGTAGGCACTGGGGTAGGAGATTTGGAAAATGTGTGGTTCATATTTGAGAGCAAATACAAAGGCATTTGCAGATTAAGTTTGAGGGGTTGGTTAAGGGTAAGTAGGACATTATGGGGATTGGTTTAGAAAGTGTGGGATAGGGTGGGCCTATAGGGAAGTGGGTTGGAGTATGTGCTGCCCCATGTGGAAACATACTGATGAAGAAAGAAGATATGGGGAACTTCTGAAGAAGTTTGAGAATGGGTTACTGCATAAGGAACGTACTGTTTAGAACGTACTGAGAACTGAATTCCTTAGTGATTAAGAAAAGATTAATTGGACAGAGTGATTCCTTAGGAGACTAAGTTCAAATATGAGGGTGGAATTGGGGATTGGGTAAGAGGGTTTGGAGAACAGGTACGCCCATGTGTAGTGAGTGCATATTGAAATTGGTGGAAACATGAAGAGAGATTTGGGGAATCATTGCGACATTGAACAAAGAGTTCTAGGAAGGGGTCAATCTGTCACTTAAGCATTGAAGATTTGAAAATCTTTGTGGCATTGGGGTGTTATGGAGACCTATTTAAAAGATTAAGATTTTTAGTTTTATTTTAGAGATTAAATTGTAGATTTGCTTAGGAGTCTGAGGCCACAGCCATTGCTGTTGTACACTTTGGTGTGTATATCCATGGGATAAGCCTAGTATTGGATGTAGACTTTATTTCTGCTGATATTTAAATGCACTGTTAAGTGGACAAACCTCACAGAGATATACAAGTTTTACTCTTCATTTAGCAAGTGTAAATGAACACGCAAGTCCTGTCCATGTTTTTGAGACACAACCACACATAGACTTCACACAAATGTTATCAAAAACATCCACTGACTTTTAGAAGTATTTGGAGACACAGTGTTCTACACAACTGGTACAGTCTGCTCTGTTGTGACACTGTGCTATATGTGGTTATATTTAGTTTTTCTGTTGCTAAGAGATGTGAAAATATGAGGTAGCACAGGTTCAAAACTTGAAACTTTTCATATCTACAGATGGACAAACGCTGAACAATAAAATTTACATTTATTGGGAAAAAAGTTCAGAAACCTGAACAAGCATGAACCTCCTCTGAAATGTGACCTAATAACGCTGCGTTATATAACAATGGGCACAAAAGGTGACTAAACCAACAAACTACAGCGAAGCCTCAAAGTCTGACTATTCAAAGTATTATCCAAAGTTTGGGCACCTATTTTAAATTCTATGTTTTGTTTCTACCTTTATGCATGCTCAGTAATCCAGGTAAGTAGAATCCATAAAGTGCCATGCCAATCTTACAATCATCAAATGCAGCGATTTACCAATCCCATGTGAACAGCACACGTGGTTATTGCAATTATTGGATAATGGTTGATTGAAACGGATTATTTACCTAAATCTGATCACCAGTATTGGGTGCTATGGAAACGTACAGCGTATAAGCTTGGGGGAGGTTTCCAAAAACAACTTTGTGTCCAGCTGATTTAACATGTGAAGAAATAAGGGAAATACTTATTCACGGGATAAAAATGCTTAGGAAAAAATCTAAATCCAATTTTATTTGTCATATAAATAGTAATACAAGGTACAACTTGCAGTGAGATGCTTTGAACGACAATCTGCTCACACAAAGTCGTTGAAAATTAAAATTTGAAAATTTAAAATACTATTTTGGAACTAAAGTGCAAACAAAATGCAAACTAAATAAGAACAATTATTAACAACATTTACCAAATTTGAATAGTATTAAATTAAGTAATACAATCATAATATATAATAATAATAATAATAAAAATTATAATAATAATAAAAAGAAATAAAAAAAAGTTACATATAAAATGGTAAACTATATAATCTATGCATACAGAGAGAGGTAGAACAGATGGGATGTTTGTAAAAAGACTGTACTGTCCATGAGATAGTTAGTGACACTCTCTCTGTAGAAAGAGAAAGAGGGAGCATGCTTCTGTATTAGGAATCATGTAGGCACTGGGGTGGGAGATTTGGAAAATGTGTGGTCCATATTAGAGAGTCATAAATATTTATTTAATTTTACATCTAGGCCCTCCATGAAGGATGGGTCCCTGTTGAGTCTTGGTCCTCCCGAGGTTTCTTCTTACCACTTTCAGGGAGTTTTTCCTTGCCACTTTCCTTTCCTAGGCTTGCTCAACTTGGGATTGGCCTTTCAAGATAATGTAATATTGTAAAGCTGCTTTGAGACAATGCTCTATTGTAAAAAGTGCTATATAAATAAAACTGAATTGAATTGAATTTCCAGATTGATTTTGAAAGGTTGGTTAAGGGTAAGTAGGACATTATGGGGATTGGTTTAGAAAGTTTGAGAAAGGGTGGGTCTATAGGGAATTAGGAAGTCAGTCGTTCTAGATGGTTTGGGAGTACATGTGGAAGTATTCATTCATTCATTCCCTTATCTGCTCATTCTTAGTCGGGGTTGTGTGAGAGGTGTGAGAGCTGTGAGACAGGGGTACTAACCCCTGCACCACTGTGCTGCCCCATGTGGAAACATTTTGATAAATAAGTGAGTTATGGTGAATTTCGGCAGATTGTCCAGAATGGGTTACTGCATAAGGAGTTGTTTAGAACGTACTGAGAACTTCATGAATCATTTGGTGATAAAGCAAAGACGAATTGGACAAGGTGATTCTTCAGGGGACTATGTTCAAATACGAGGGTGGATTTGGGAACTGGGTAAGAGGGTTTGGCTAACAGGTACGCCCATTTAAGCTGATTTAACGTTCTGGGATATGTTTTGTTTACTTGGTAAATTTTTAAATTTGCACAACCTCTACAGGGTACAGCAGCGTGCACAACATACAAACGTGCATTTTGGCATGTTCAGAAGTGTTGTCACCTTTCCAGACATTGTTTTTCTACAACCAGCTTGATATTGGTTAATATAAAAGCCATTACAGCCTATAAAAATGAAACCTAATTTCAAACCTTTTAATTAATAACGCACGTATGCTTTTCTAGGCCATGCTTTAGATCTTCACGTGGCGATTACATCTGGCTGTGCACATATTTACACCGTCTGTTCCCCAGTTTGTTAATAAGCAGGTTTGGTGCAAAAAGGAGAGAGTTGCCCATAACAATCTGGATGCAAGGTAATAGGATAAGACAGAAGGGCCAAACACTCAGCGGGTGCAGTGTGCAATCTGCTGAATGAGAAAAGTGTGTGTTATTCTGTGTATATTGCCTTTTAGCCTCGAGGAAGAGACGCAGGCTGCTGCACTTGACATGTTACAGCTGGACGGTGTGAACGAGAAATAAAAAAGAGAAAAAAGGAAAGGAAGTTGGGTCAGGTCAGGTGTTGTCTGATATGCACTGTTTAACGTTTGTATTACATTCTGTGAAACAGGAGGCAGACCTAAACGGACGCTGATCAGACGTTAGTACAGTCACAGTCTTTTTTATGATACTGTACACTATATTATAAAATAAAAAGGGTCATTTCAATTCAATTTATAATAAAACAGGCACATACACTCATGCCCCCATTTTTAGCTTTTTAAACACGCATATTGGAAAGTCAGTAGTAACTCGCTCAAAAAAAGTCTCTAAACACATCAACTGAGTCAGAACAGTCTCTAATCTAAGGGTGAGCTTTTGAGCGTTATTATCTTATTTGACCAATTAGATTGTGAACTTTCGTGTAAATTACGAACTCCTGCCTCTGCTCATGGATCTGCAGGGATGCTCAAAGCTGCTGACGCCAGCCATTTGTGGTTGTTCTCCCAAGCCCCCACACAGAATCGTGGTGTTTTGGACAAGAACCCACTGCAGTGATATGTAGGAGGGGGGCAGAAATAGCACAACGCACTGCGCTATAATAATTACGCTCATAAATCGGGAGCACAATAACACAAAAATAAGCACTTCACAAAGAAATCTGTAATAATTATTAAATACAGTACCATATACTGTAAAAAATAAACACCACATAGGAAACTGTAATAATTATTAGGTACAGTTCCTTATACTGTAAAATAAACACTTCACATAGGAATCTGTAATAATTAATAAGTACAGTACTATATACTGTAAAAAATAAACACCACATAGGAAACTGTATTAATTATTAAGTACAGTACTATATACTGTAAAATAAACACTTCACATAGGAATCTGTAATAATTATTAAGTACAGTACTGTATACTGTAACAAATAAGCACTTCATATAGAAAACTGTAATATTATTAGGTACAGTACCATATACTGTAAAATAAGCACTTCACATAGGAATCTGTAATATTATTAAGTACAGTACAATATACTGTAAAAAATAAACACCACATAGGAAACTGTAATAATTATTAAGTACAGTACTATATACTGTAACATCATATATCAGGCAGCACTGTACATTGTTTTTGCTGTTTTTAGTCTGTTTACTCAAAAAGGTTAAAATAAAAAAATATCTATTATAACCTTTTATGATTTTTAAGACTTTAGCTCTTAACCAGAATACGCATTTTTGGAGAGGATGTTAAACGGTGCATATCTGAACGTTCATGCTTGTGTGGTGTTTGTTGGGCAGTAGTAAGAGAAAACCAAGATAACAGATTGTGACCAAAATCTCTGATATTTCAGTCAAGTCGGTTCTACTGTCATTCTAACCATACACAGAGTGTACAGTTCACAGTGAAATTAAACAGCATTCCTTCAGGACCCACAGGTGGGACTTGACAGCACATAAGCAAAAAAAAAACCTCCATAATGTGAACGTGTTCAGATGTGTGTAAAGCAGTGTAGAATGAAAACAACTTGGAACAAACAGTGCAGACAGATCAGAACAATGCAGGACAAAACAGAGAGTTCTGGACCAAACAGACAGTACAGATGGTACAGTATTTGTGAAAGAGCGACACCGACCAGTACACAGTTCTTAATTTAGATGGAGTGAGCATAAAGTACAAGGTGGACCTAATACTGTATATAATGTACTTAAATGCTATGGTGTAACCAGTTATGCAAAAATGTAAGCAAGCATATCAATATCAAGACAAGACAAAAGTAATATCTAAACTACACTTGCATTTCCAGAAAGAACTACAACAGCACCACAACAACACAAATGTTACAAGTACACTGCACACAAAAACATTTTATCTAATCATTTTTGTGAGCAGTATAGAAAGAATGTGGTTTTGTGTCCCAATACTTTTGGCCACATATGTGTGACTCCAATCCATGAAAAATGATCAATTGGATCGACTTTAACACTTTTAAAAGACACAAACAGAGCATCAAAAGGTGTGATTATCTGTGCAATGGTGTTCAGATCGTGTCTGAATGTAAACTGGTTTGTTAACTGGTTTACACATTCCTTTATTAATAGCAGGGATGTGTGGAAGAATAAGGAAACGGAGAACAATATAGGACGGAGAACAATCTTCCTCAGACACTGGATGGACTAGCATTACATCTAGGACACATTTACACATGTCCACTGTGTTCAAAATAAAACGGGATAAGAAATGTGGTATTTAGTTAATAAAAATCTTTAGAGTATTAAGGTTAAATATAGGTGTCATTATTACTTAATTCACAAGGTCATGGAGATACCTTTTAAGAATAGTAGTGTGTGTGTGTGTGTGTGTGAGAGAAGGTGTATGAGTCAGAGTGCTGTCCCGAGGACTTAAGTAAACACTCATCTCTCTCTCTCTCTCTGACTGTCTCGTGGTTGCTAAGGGTGACCAAGGTGTCACACCACACACAGTGTCAGTACAAGCTGAGAGCTTTCACACACCTGACTGGATATATGATTGCTTGCTGAATGACACGGTCACACCACTCACACCTAGTGCTATGTACACAAACCCATTCAGGACTGGAAAAAAACGGCCTTTAGTCTCTTTAGTTGTTCACTGAGGCTTTAAAGCCAATGTGGCTAACCAGTAGTGACAGCATTGTGCATAGCACAAAGTAAAATACTACTGCATTTCAAATATATCAGACCTTTATTATCATCAGAACTCTTCAAACAGAGGGAGTCAGATATAAAGGTTTGAATTACCTCTGGAGCTTAAAGTATAAAATCCACTGTTATAGAGATTTGATCTACTGTAAGTGTCTGAGTGCAGTTTCAGGTGGTTATTATTCTGGATGGAAGAGTCCATTATAAACCAGTCATATTTGTTCGACTGTTATACGACTGTCCAAGCAATCACTGGACCTCAATATTAATCGAGCAGATTACAGATTAGATGCAGTACTGAGCAATTTAGGTCACCTTTAGATTTGTTGGTTTAGCAATGCTGATATGAGCAGATATAACATACGGTTGACGATTGGATCCTAAAATCTCAAAATTGGATGAATCACTCCGTAATACTCTTTTCCGCTCATTTTCATTGCAGTCTTTGTGAAATTTAGAAATATCTTCGGGCATTTTCACCTATCTGAAAAAGTGGTTTCTTGGCTGCTACCCTTCCAAAAACAAAACATTCGTGATCAAGCTTGTTCAGACTGTCAAATCCGCTTCCAGAATCAAGATGAGCTAAGATAAGACAAGATAACATAAGATAAACCTTTATAAACCTATCACAATAATAAGATTTACATAACACGATGCTGCTACTGCTGGAACTGAAGGTCACACTAATATAGTACTTGGCCTACAAAAGCTGTTTTTTTCACTCTTTTAAATACTGCATACAGATTTTCTGCATTTTCTAAATTATTTAAAACTAATTAAATATGATCTATTTAGATATGCTTTCTATAGCTATCTAATGGTGGCCTTATACTTTTGCACACTTCTGTAGGTTTTCCACTATACCTGGCAGCTTGTAATACTCTATGAGTTGAAGACGTTTGGTTTCCTCCAACGTCCAGATGTTAATATGATCAACGTGAACTCATCAGAACTTCTATTACAATTTCTCATGGTTCCAAGATGTGTTTTGTTTCATTTTCTAACCACTGGTGCAAATGGTTACTAAAAGATAGCGTTTAGGTTTGTGAAACCCACAGCTACAGTTTTGTAAAGACAGTATCATTTAGTTCCTTATCATTGCGTTTATGCGCAAAATCATTTGGCACCAGAATGCAAAGCCTTCTCTTTCGTTCCATTCCAGGAAAGCCATTTAGGAATTTTCCAGTCTCTTGTTGCATCAGAATTAGACAACCGAAATGCTCTCCTGGCAGGTCTTTCCATGAGTAGAGTACAATCAGAGCCCTTGCAAATGATTCTGAATGCAGCAGCACGTCTTCTTTTTAATTTCCCTCATGTCACCCCACTGCTGTGTTCCCTTTACTGGTTCCTTCAGCTGCCACGTAAGATTTACACTGAAAACTTGCCTATAAAGCTAAAAATGGACCAGCTTTATTCAAATCCTACTCTGTATTATACACACTTCGAGACTCGATCATGGCTCAATTAGAGCCAAACCTTCATAACTACAGAAAGACCAGCATTGAGACTCTTTTCTGTTCTGGCACCCAGTTGGTGAAGTGAACTGCTAAAAGGCTGAATGGCTAATACACCAGAGTTACTGTGATGCCAGAGCAGGAAAAGGGCTAAAGAGAAGTAAAGGAAATAGCCAACCACACACAACCCCAAAGATCAGACAAAAGTTATACACAACCACCATCACAAGTATGGACAATAATAATCACACGAGATAAAAGAGGAAAAACGAGTGACAAACGTGAGTGTTTAAGCACCACAGCATTTCAACAACAAGTTTCAACAAGTTTTAAGTGCGAAAATAGGACAGAAAGCACAGCAGAGTAACGCCCACTTGTGTTAAACCACTTACTTTATGTAGCGTTTAACAGCCTTATTTTTATGCACACATCTGCCCTTTCGTAACTAAAGTGGTACAACTGTGCCCCTCTAAATTCTGTGTGTCCCAGTTGTCCCAGGTGTCTACTAATTGTAAAATCATTCAATTTTAAATAAGGGCATCCATTAATACCTAAAATATAAATCAACATTGTTCCTATTACCTTAATCTCAGTTTCAATGCACTTTGATCTCATTTCAGCCTGATATGGAATGTTTTTAAAATAAAAGTATGTGACATTATCGCTCAAACAACACAAAAGTGGGAAATGTCAGATGTTTCAAGCTATCAGTCACAGTCAGGCCCAGCGTTTACACTTTGTATCATGATTATAAAAATATTCCCACATAGTGTCTAGCGAGTGTATTTATTAAGCTCTTTGTGTTAGCGTGATCCTCGGTTCACAGACCCAGAGGCTTCACTGCTGATCCATGACAGAGATGAGGAGAAACAGAGCTTCAAGAGCTCTTCTGTGAGTACTAGAACTGCAGAAAGCCACCAGCAGTCGGATTTAAAATACAGAAAGGGGCTTTTCAAGCACTCTTCTCAAGGCTGCGTCATAAGAGAGCAGCTCAAGGCCAGCTTTATTGTGTCTGCCCTCTCAGATAACACCGGAGGCATTCGCTTATCTTGCTAAGCAAAAACGAGTCGAAAGCTTTTGCAAGGATTAAAAAAAAAAAGAATATTTGAATCAAGTGCTTCTATTGTCTGAGCGAATGAAAGAAGCATTGCATTAATATACTCATCTAGTGCAAATAAACAGACTAACACATCATTTGCCTTTGTCTGGTAAATGGATGAATGGTTGTGTGATCACAGTGCATGAAAGAAATATGAGCTTATAGATTCACAATAAAAAACAAATAAAAAAAACGAGAATGGAAGACATTGACAATACAGAGAACAAAGACCCAAGAAATAAATCTCAGTCCTTGCTAAGCTCGAAGGACTCACAATAATTATATTTGGGTTTCTTGTTCCAGCTTGTAAGTCATGCCAGCAGCTAGAGACAAATAAGCTCATATTACAGTCCAGAAAATGGCAATTAACACAAATCTCTAATCAAAGCTACAGTAAACATGAGCATTATTAACACGTTAAAAACTTGAGCTAGATCCGTTTTTTGTACTTTATGTGTAGGTTCTCAGCCATTTAGGTCATGGTAGATTTGAGTGTTTAAATTAAACTGAAAAACTTCTTGGTCCTTGAAGACATGTGAAAGGTTTCTTCAGATCTAGAAGTTGAGACTTAACATTTACTGCATTTAGCAGATGTTCTTATCCAGAGCGACTTACAACTGATACAATTCTTAAAATTCAAGCAATAGGGCCTTGCTTAAAGACCCAACTGTGGCAGCTTGATAGCGGTGGGATTTGAACCCAGGACCATCAGGTTCAGAGTCCAGCACCATAACCTAGGTTACAACAGTCATAAAGAAGAAGGAACACTCCTTTGGGTGTAAAATTGTACATATTTTGGACAGAGAAGACAAATGGACTAAAACGGGTGGAAAAGAGAACATCTACAGGGGTTAGACAATGAAACTGAAACACCTGGTTTTAGACAGGTTTGGCTATAGCAGCCCGGCCGTGTATACTGACCCTGTGGATCCCGACAGTTCTGGTGGAAACAGGAGAGTTGAGGTGCACATTTAATTCTGCCATGATTTGGGCAGCCGTGGTTTTATGTTTTTTGAATACAATCCGGGTTAGAACCTGAACATCCCTTTCAAACAGCTTCCTCTTGCGTCCACAGTTTGACTACTATTTAAATTGGTTTGATGTTCCGAAACACTTATGTGTGACAAACATGCAAACATGCAAAAAAACAGGAAATAAGGAAGGGGGCAAACACTTTTTCACACCACTGTATATAAATGACAAAAATTATATGACTAAAATTTGTTTAGTTTGGTGTATATATATATCTATCAATCAGCAGGTCACTTGTGATTTACATATGATAATTCCCCTGTAAAGGTACTTTTGTTACTTTATTTTGTTTTGTTCAATTTAAAGTTGCAGGTATTTTTATGAATTGCAATGTTTAAAATAGATTCCAGTAAAAGTAACATTTACATCTATAGCATTTAGCAGACCAGACCAAGAGCCCAGAGTGATTTACAGTTCATACAACCTGACCCAACAGTGGCAGCGTGGCACAGGTGGGATTGACCCCGGGACCTTCTGGTCCATAGTGAAGTTCCTTAAGCACTTACAGCAAAAGATGTGTACATGTATGACAGAGTCGAGGGGCTTAAATATTATTTTCTACTAGAGGGGGCACTGCAGTACAAGTTTGGCAACCACTGGATTATTCCTTGGAGCACCATAACATATATTGTTATGAAATGGAAAGATTATTTCACAACTGTGGTTCTGATTAGATGTGGCCACCCATTAAAATCAGTGACCAGGAAAATGCTGCAAACAGGTCTATATCCTGGGCACTCTACAAAGTGACATTGTGTTATGGTGATGCATTTTATCTGCTAGGACTGGCAAACTGGTTAGTGTTGAGAAGATAGATGGAGCCAAATGTAGGGTGAAGAAAACTTGTTCTGATCTGCAATAGATCTCAGGTGAGTGTAATGCTACTCCATGTCTGAATTCTTCTTGAATTATCAACATATTTTTGGGTCTTATCTGTTCAGAAGGCATTATCCCAGAAGTCATTTGGCTTCTGTACAATAGCTACTGTCCAAAAGTCTTAGGGCATCATATTTGTCACTGTATATCCTGCTTACTCTAACTTATAGTTCCGCTAATTTCTAGTTCCAGAGTGTAGACCAACTGTTTCTCTATTTGAATTTTAGTCCCCATTACTCTGTACTTTAATGGTCAGGTCCATCACAGGTCAGGTACTATTTGCTGGTGAATCATCATCATGTTTTAACCTTATTAACTACCATGCTGAGAAAAGAACATACTACCTTTCATTTGTAATTTGATCAGACTTCTTCAATATGATAGTTTTCCATATTAAACACTGTGTAGTGGTGGTGGTGGTGTGTTGGTGTGTGTTGTGCTGGTATGATATCCAGCCACCAGCATCCTGTGTGCTCTGTTGAAGGATTAGAGGATGACTAACTCAAACCGGGCAGCAACATATAAGCTACTGTCTCTAACTGGACAGTGAGTAAACAGCGTTTAAAACCTCCAACAGCGCTGCTGTGTCTGATCCAGTCGTACCACTTCAAAACGCACTAACACACTACCACATCAGTGATCCACCAATCAAATGGTACCTGATCTGTGCTGGTCCTGTGGTTGTCCTGACCATTACAGAGCTGAATAAAAAAGACTAAATCTAAATTTGGACTACAAGCTGTAGTTATAGAACTACAAAATACAGTGAGCACAAAGTTAAACAAAGAATAGGCAGAAAATACACTGAAAAATACTGGAATGCCTAAGACTTATGCACAGTACTGTACATTTTTGCAAGTCCCTCTTTATTTCTCTGTGTCAGCTGTGAGGTTACCAAAGTGTTCCTATCTATCGTTCATGTCACAAGACTCTTCAGCTTTGTGTGACTTCTGCCCATGGCTATAGTGGTTACCTACAGTGCCATGGGCTGAATAATTCAAAGATGCTAAGTACTGTGAACACACCACCATTACCATCTCTTGTTAACAAGACTTGTAGCCTTGCTATAGCCATGACTCTATACAGCTGTTTTTTCAGATCCTCAAACATTTCTTTCCACATGCAACACAAGGGCTGACTCAGATGTTCACTATTTAGATTGGTTCTCATGATTTGTCTGTTCATCTGTAACACATCAGAGTTGTGTTTAATACAAATTAAAGGAGCTTCATGTTCCCAAATGTTCTTAAAGTTATCCCAGATAACTCCTTAAAGATGCCTGCAGCATTGTCCAGACAATTTACTGAGTTCTTTGTGTTGTTTGTTCCAGTGCAAACACAGGACATGCACATGTGAATACCAAAGCATTTAAAAACAACAAGTTTCTTGAAGATTTGGGAATTATCTGAAAACACTGCAAGGTTGCCAATATTTCTGGCTGCGTCTGCAGGTTGTAGCACAGCGTTAGAAATAGAGAGAAAGAAAACGACAGACCGACAGATTGAGTGACGGACGGTAGGAGGTTAAACCGTGCCAGATTCTGTGGCGCCCCAGCCGAGCGGACATTTTGTTGACATGGCGATAAGGTTTTAAGCAGTGGGTGGGAAAAAAAGGAGAAGAAGCTGGAGAAGTGTGAGGAGGGGGACCGAGTGAGAGGTGCACAAAAGTGGCATTACTAAGCTTGATTTCACCCGGAGCTGAGACGATTAAACCTACCGAGAGAGAGGGCCAGAGGGCGGGAGAGTGGGGTAAAAGCAAAGAAAGGGGGTTTGGTGGAAGAACGGGTCTATTCAGCCAGTGTTGGTGGGGAAGGGATCTTTTTTTGCTGGGTAAATGAAGCTTAAAGCGTCGGGTATAAAGGAATCCAAGCCAGGAAGTTCGAGCAAATCTCTCGCCCCATTCGTGTCCGTATTTCCTTAGCCGGAGCACGGCGAGGTAATGGAAGCCATGCAGCCTTATACCAAGTCAGCTGAGGGTATTCTCGTATTTTAATAGCATGATGCACCTAGTCTAATTTGCTATGTCGCTGGCAGGAATGCTTTGTTATAAAGTTTTAATCTAACCTTTCCACCTCATATGTACATGTAAGAGTAGTGTACAGGCCACAGGCACTGCTTTTTGACACAATTGATCAGGCTGAAAAAAGAACAGAACAGCCCTTGTACCTTTCATAGGTCATTTGACCTATGTTAGGCCTAGTTTGCTAAATGAAAAGGTGTTAATGCGACCTGTGAACGGATGTAAATATGACAGCGTTCTCCTAACCTGTACTAATGAGTAAATGGTAAACATTAGTCTATGTAAGTCAGTCAGACAATAAACAGATTTCATTTAGACTCCCCACATACTGGAGCTTGTAGTTCCCTTCTAGTAGCAAGGTAAAAACCAAGAAACTCAGACCTAAATGAACTAATATATGGCAGAGAAAGTAGTGCTAATAGAAGCTACATGGTAGCATAAAGGCCTCGAGATGTATGCAGATTGAGTGCAGCACAAACTTTTGTTCAAACGACAGCAGGCTGTGTCCTAAACAGATAACCTGTTGAAAGACTAAACTGCACTAAAAAAGTCACTCATGCTTTTTTCCACTCATGCATTGTTACAGTCTTATGTGAAAATCTAATTTATTTGTATAGCACAGTGCATTGTCCACAGCCATACTTGTGCAAGCCTACAGTGCCAGTGGCAAAGAAAATCTCCCTAAATAATAAGGGTTAGAGGATAAAGATTCAAAAGCCATCCACTTCTTATTTCAAAATGAACTATCCCATAATGAAATATCACCTCATTTTTGTGAGTACGAAAATATTAAAGATATTTTGGAAAATGTATTAAAATAGAGAAGATAAACCATATAAACTAATAAATGTAATAACGTAGAGAATGAGTTAGCATGAGCATTATTTAGTTTAATAAACTGTCGCTGTAGATTCTCATGTCATAGGACAACATAAACATGACATATTTCTGAACAATGCTTATGTTTGAAACCATTGAATTGGCAAACGTTTGGACACCTTTCCAAATAATCCCCCAATGGGTCTCTGAACTTTTTTGGGATTGTTTGGGAAGTGAATTGATTCATTAATTGATGATGAATTGTGAGACTCCCAGTCTTTTACTGAGAACCCCAACAACTGCTTTTAGTTTTATATCAAAAGCAAGTTTTATATATTTATTCATTTTACTCATTTAGCAAACACCCTTACCTAGACTTACAACTAATACAATCTTACAATCCAACTGTTCAGGACCTTGCTTGCGGACTCAATGGTGGCAGCTTGGGAGAGGTGGGATTTGAACCTTGGACCTTCTGATCCATAGTCCAGTACCTTAATTGTAAAGCTGCCATAGTCCAAAAATAAACACCCAGTGAGGAAGCTGCAGTTTTTCCTTCTTTGAAGTGAGTCATAGTTTCCATCAGGAGTAGGGTTCAAACCCATGAGGGCATGTGGTCATTGGATCTTAAGTTCAACGCCTTAACCAGTCAGCCACCCTGGTTTGCATCTAAATGTAGTTTTCTATTCATTTTTTAGTAGAGGTAAATATATTGTAGCCACTGTCTCATACTTTAGTCTAAAAATAGTTAAATATTCACCCAATTATTACACTTATGACTAGGTTTAATGATACTGAAAAGGTGAAAAAGTCAGGATCTTTGGGATGAGGAAAAATAACCTTGTTTTGGCTTTCATGGCTTGTTTTTGTTACTTTCATATCTCATTCAATAGACAAGGGCTGTCAATAAGTTGCTAAGAGACACAGTTTAAAATGGAGGAATAAACCCACTGTAGAAGTAATAGTGCCAAAACAATTCACAATATCAGACCACAGGGTGATACAAAAATCACTCCAAACACAGTGTCTTTTCTTTATATAGCTTCCTTCTCCAGCTTTATCTGCATCTCATTTAAGGTGATGTCATTAGTGTGAATAATGGCAGTACAAAGGGTGCAGAACTTTGTGCCAGCCGCACAACAGACAGGGTGTCGATCAGGCGGTTGCTGTGAGAAGGCAGACACAGAGGGAGGCCCGCCGATGAATTATGGTGATGGCAAATGTGGGAAATGTTTGCTCGGTGAGAATACGACTAAGCAAACGTCTGCTTCTTTACACTGCCCTGCCCTGTGAAGATCCAGGCAAGGAATGTGCCTTTTGGGGGGGGGTCCTCTGGTCCGGTGCTCTGTCTTACAGGAGCTTTATAAAAGAAGTGTGAACTTAAGCAAATAGAGCCTCAGACTGATTATTCAATAGCTTAATTTACATTTGGTTCCAGACAGACAGGGCTGGGTCAGCCGTGCTCATGAGAACCCCCAACCCCTTGACCTTGACCCCCGGGGTCCCTTTTCACCTGCCGCGGAGGCTTTTGGGTCTGTAGGCAGCCCCGTGCACTTCCCGTGCGTTCCCACGGCCCGGGGCCC
>JAUZSU010094806.1:0-19969 GCA_034780255.1 Parotocinclus maculicauda
AGTAAACCCACGCAGACATGGGGAGGACATGCAGACTCCACACAGAAAAGACCCAGGCCGCTCCACCCTGGGATTGAAACCGGGACCTTCTTGAATAAGCATTACTAAGCACAATATATAACATGCTGTTTGGACAATGTCCAGAAAATATAACGCACAATTTCAGAAAATATATCACAGATGTTAAAAGAACCATGACTGTATATTAAAAAGCAATTGCCCTTTGTGTTTTTCTCTGACTGATTAGCACTAAAGTTGAAGTAGATTTCTTAATATAGGCATTACCTATATTAAACAAAAGTTTACAAGTTGAATCCAAGACAGTGTGAGATATAAAAGTATGACGAATTTTTCTTGCTCTACATTTAATTTCACATGATTGCCATAATTTTTTTTTTGACATGGAGCAGATATTTGATATCTTCTAAATGAAAAGGTGCGCCAAACCAATCATTCTGAACTAAACTCGTCAAAAAGGGAGAAAGGTGCTCTGCTGATTGACCCTTGGGGTTTAAAAAAAAAAAAGGGTTTCAGACATTTCATTAAGACTCCAGGGACCCGTGATAACTTGCGTAAAATGGGAACGTCACCTTTAACATCATTTTACAATTTGATGCAGTTTACCAGAATTCTGTAACAATCTAGGCAGTACAGAACAGTGATAAATATTCATGACAAATCCAAAGATGGTTACCGAACGTATATGTTAATTGCGTGGTCTTATTTAACGTCCATTCATCAACGCATGCTTGCTTTAATCCCCAAGAAGAATTCAATAATTACAATAAGAAATAAAATGTCTTATATAATTTGCACCTGAATGTCAGAACACATTCGAGTAAACCCTTAAGACACTTGGTAACGTTCCTTTACTTTTTGTTACTGGTAAGTTTTTAAATATTAGATACAAAGATAAATACTCTATTACAGTACTGTATTCATCATTAATATATCGTTTTAATTAAATAGTTGTTTAAAATAAAACACTACATGCAAAATATATAAACTACCTTGTGACCATGGGAATCAGTCGGTTAAAATCATGTTTCAAAGATCACAATGCGAATGTTACCAGGCGCATACGCGTGTATTGGTGGTTCAAAGTCAGACATGGATCCAAATAAAGCTGGCAAGGTTTAAATAAGCAAACATTCAGAAGAAATACAATGTTAAGGTGATATGTTTAAGCGAGCAATCAATTCAACTAAAACCTGTAGTTTACTTTTTACATTTCGCTGACTGGGTGCTATGAACAATAATCAACGACTAGGACACTGCTCTATAAAATGATGGAGCAAAATTACAATTAGAAGATTGCATTACTTGCTCCACGTTTGTAGGTTTGTTTGAAACATTACAAAGCATACAAAGTAGGCAGCTTTTGTGGATCACTCCTTAAATGAGATTCAATTTTAAGGAGAAAAAGTGATAAGCTGAGATGAATTTGAGGAAGACAAGCCAACATAAATCCTAAAAAAGAATACTGGTGGTGAATAACCCTTTTAAGATTAATTAGTTTTTTTGCAGTTTTAAATGGCAATACTTAATTAGAGTAACAGGCTCTTTCTCAAAATGTAGCATGTTATCAGATCCATGCATATTTAAAGATGAAACCAGAGCGAACCGAATGGATACAGATTTTTTTTTAAAGCAGACAGCCCCAACCACCCCTCATTTAAATAAAAGTGCACAGCATCATTAACCATTCCCCAGTCGCACCAGGGAATTTGTTTTTACCACAGATATAGCTGTTGGGTAGGAGGGACTTAAATGGCATATGAGCTGCATCATTAGGCAGATGCCCTTAGTAATTTGGTGATGTGATATGGGTTTATTCAATTCTGCAGTTGCTTACAAGCAGACAAATGCAAAAAAGGTCATAATTAACAATGTAACTATTAGGCTGGAGACAAGAAGGGACAGTGACAGAACACGACACAACAATGCAAAGAATAATCAATCACGTTGAGCAGCTCAACAAGACAGCGTGTAAGTAGGGTTAGTTAAGGACTTCCAGGTAAACTTCCCTGAAACTAAATTCTACATGAAGAGAACTGCCAAGCCTATGCTGGTACCAACCTGTGTGTGGGTTGAGCAGGATACTTCCAGACGGTATTCCCGCAGCTTCCAGTGGAAGCAAATAGTAGCTAGTGTTAGCCGCAGTTGTTGGCGCCCCACTCCTGACAACCTCACAGGACACGCTGCTACTAGTGCTGATGGTAGGATAGGCCAAGGGTGCAGCATGGCCTGGTTGGATTAGGGACGAGGCTGCAGGAGGGGGAGGCTGAGCGCGAGAGAGCGAGCCCGTGGAAGAACCTACGCTACTAGAAGAGTCGGAACCTAGGGGTATTGGGAGGGAGCAAGGACAAGAGCCTTGAGCGACAGATACTGCAGAAAAACAACATGCCATCATGCTAGATGATGTGATAAAAGGTTTGGAGCCCTCAAGCAGGTAGAATTCATTGGGGATTTTTCACTTTATTGGAAGCCGCTTTTTTTTTTTTTTTAAACAGGCTGGTATGTGATGTGTAGATTTTTCCACAACATTCAAAACGGATGCCATTTCCTCCTTTAATTACCTTGGACATCAAAGCAATATGAAATATAATTTTATTAGAAATGAATGACAAGTTAATTAATCTTAAATATTCCAGTTGATTTAGCAATTACTTTTTTAATTATCAATTTTCATACTTATGACTGACGTGCAAGATCTAGTTGCGTAAAAAAGATTTAAACATAACACTACCTTCTGACTTATGCTCAGGAATTTTAGAAACCAGCATCGTCTTAATGCAGCGTGCATTCCAATTAAACCACCAATGAATTCCTAAGAGTAAACAAGGCAATTTTCCGAAACATGAAATCATTTAAACTGTAAATGCATTAATAAGAAAGCTGCGTTAGCTTGAAAGCATGCAAATGAAGAGCAGGCGTTAAAACTTAACAGCTTTTACTAAAGACAGTTTAATAGGTCAGTAAGAGGCATTTTATGGAGAGAAAAAGTCATTTTCATGCTGCCAGAGCAATGAACTGACATCAAAGTGTATACTGCAAAAATAAAAAAGCACCAAAAGCATTTTATAGCATGAACTACAAACTAATGGTCAATTTAAAAGGTGTTTCTCCTCCTTAATGCTCCTTCCTTAAACTGATTAAAACTGTGGGTAATATGGATGGAAGAACATTATAATTAGCTGAGATAGCTGTAACTCACCTGTTTTAGAGAGGCGTGAGGCGCTCTTGCCGCTACTGGAACTGTCTCCGCGGACGAGCAGCGAGATGCCGCTGAAGCTGTTTGCCTTGGTCATGGCTGGCTTCAGGTTGCGGTTGGAGCTATCAGAGTCTGTGCTGCTCCATGGCCGTGGCTCTGAGGAACGGGTCTCATTTTCTGAACTGCTCTGGCGGCTTGTTCCGTTTCCAGAGCGGCCCTGTTTTAGTCTATAAAGCAAAAACAATGTACGTTTAACATCTACATTCAAACAACAATTTTTTTTGTGATTCAGAGTAGGTTTATAGTAAATTACAATAAGTGCAGTATGCAGCACAGCATTTGCTCATTAAGAGGGTCGAGGCAGTGAAACTGTTATACCAACACAAGTCATTAAAGCATACCTGAAAATCTGTCGCCTCTGCTGAGTGATGTTCCAAGAATCATCCTCCTGGATCCTGTGAATGGCATAATGGTAGGCTTAATTTCCCCAAGGATTTTATTTTACCAGATCTGAGAGACATTACATTAGCAGGCGAACTTACATGGGGACAAGGAATACTCAGGTGACCTGAAAAGGCATAGTTATTTCAAACTCCATTATAGGGACCATAGTACAGAAGCATCCTGTACTAACTCATCTTCAGTTTGGGAATCATTTCAATCAGGGTTGCTGTTTTAACATAATTTATTTTATTAAGCCTCTGATTTTAATGCTGGAAAATAAAAAAAACAGGTCTCTCTGTGAGGGAGAATATTAACTTGGGGCAAATGTTGAAACAAAAATAAGTGTGATAACTGCTGATTTACATCACAATTCTGTACTTTACTACAAATCACAGTCCACCATTCCATATACAAATTTTTTTAGCATTGGTATGATGATTACTTTTTAGTCACTCCATAACACACTTTTCCACTGTATATCTTAGCTCTCCCATTCTTGTACTCTTCTGAAAATGTAGTTTTTTGACTGGTACTCTTCCAAACTACTTTCCTGTATGTGTGTATGTATGTATGTTTACATACAAGTTAACCAATGACCATCTGCATGATCCAGGGGAGGCAACTGCCCCAGTGAGTACACTGCCCTAACCATGAAGCATGCAGGTAGAAACATCATATATTGGGGGAGCTTTTCTGCAAAGAGGACAGGACGACTGCCCCGTATTGAAGGGAGGATGGATTGGGTCACGTATTGCGAGATTTCCCCAAAGGAAGAACACTAAAGATGGGTCGTGGCTGGGTTTTCGAGGACGACAATGACCCGAAAAATACAGTCAGGGCAACTAAAGAGGGCCTCTGTAGCAAGCATTTCAAGTTCCTGGAGTGGCCTAGCCAATAGAACATCTTCAGAGGGAGCTGAAACTCAAAGCTGCCCAGCGACAGCTCCGAAACCTGCAAAAATCATGAGAAGATCTGTACGGAGGATAGGGCTAAAATCCCTGCTGCAGTGTGTGCAAACTTGGTCAAGAACTACAGGAAACATCTAACCTGTACCAGATATTAAGTTCTGTTTTTCTATTGGATCACATGCTTATTTTACACAATGAAATGCAAATTAATTAGTTTAATTAATCACAATGTGATTTTCTGGATTTTTTTAGATTCTGTCTGACACAGTTGTGTACATATAAAAATAACAAAACGTTCCACTCTTTGTAGGTTGGAAAACTTGCGAAATCGGTAGTGTACCAAGTATAGATCACTGTATGCTGTAAAAAGCTATTTGAATAAAATACTTTAGAATATTAATTTGTGAGGAAATTAATTTACTATTTAATAATCTAATTTGAAATTCTGTATTATAATACGTCTTTTGTTGGTCACTTGTGTTTTCCATTTACCTTTTGTCAAGTGGTAGAGCTTCCAAACCCTGCAACATAAATGTATAAATCTTAGTAGTATAATACAACAAACCACATTTTCTACGCATGCTTATGTATAAAACAGAAATGTCTGCCATAGACATAAAATTATCAATCTCACATCAGCAAATATTCTCTCTCTTGCCCGCTGATACTCTTCCTCACGCTCTTCTATTGATTTACTCCTCCTATCATCCTTCAGCCTCATTCGTATCTGAAACAAACACCTGCTTTCAGATGTGCATTTTTTATTTAAGATACTATTATCAACCAATCACCATCCATCACAAAACACAACATGCCAATTTCCCACTGTTTTCACTGAGCTTTTCAGGCTTGAATTTAAGCTTTACCCACCAGGTTGTCATCTTTATCCATGCTGGAGTTGTCCCTTTTTAAAATGTAACGCTTCTGAAAATCATCAGTCTTGTCATCTTTGACGTGTTCTGAGAACTTCTGATCGGGTCTATAAAATAAAGAAATGCTAAGCATTAGTTCTTACTAAGATTTGTCACAATAAACCCAGGATGTTAACATCATTTGCTTCACCCCTGAACACAATCCCTCTGGCCATTAATATAGTAAATACATATCATTTGGATGTGTTCATTAATTCTGAAAGGCACATGTGGAGGAGAGGATTTTGACTGAGATTATAGCAGTTCATTCTACATATTCACATCTTAACTAAAACAAGACTGAAATTCGCTCACATCCTTGTATTGCTAGTTTTGTTGATGATTACACATTTCCCTGTTTGGTCAACGTTGTGGTCTAAGCCAAAGTAAGCAGCTACTCGGTGAAGGAGCATTCTGTGGTAGGAGGTCATAGGGGGAAACTTTCTTCTCTGGCTCCTAGAAGAGGATAGGAAAAGAACAAGAGCTGATCAATAATTCAAAAAGGAGTCACTATAACCATCAAAAGCCACCCTGAGCAGCTGTCCAATTCAGCCCGAAGTTAAATTTCTCAGCTGCTCCCTCAGCAATGCATAATTTTTTTTTTTTTTTTTTACAAGTGACAGCCACTGGCAAAATAACATGCTGGAAGGAGTCATTAACTCACTCGGTGCTGATGAAGTCGAGGATGTCCTGTTCCAGCTTCAGCAGCATCATTCTGTCCCTGAATTTAAACAAAGGATCAACGTAAACATCATTTTATGAGCAGTTACAAGCAAGCACTCTGAGACAAAGTCAATCTTGGCTGGCTAATAAGAATGAAATTAAATTTTAAAGCAAATTCCAAGTAGATATTTTCCACACAAAAAGGATTAAAAAAAAAGTTTGCATCAAATGAGGTTGCCTTGAAAAAAAATGGCCACAAACCTGGGATTGTTTTTCAGTGTGTTTACCAAAAACTCATGTAGATCAATGCCAGTGGAGTCGGTGTATTCTTGACTGGAATCTTAGGATGGAGACGTTTAGGAAAAAATTACTTTCAAATATTTTTATGTCATCTTCACATTTTAAAAAAGATTGCATTATTGTACAAAAACATTCACCAGCACGAACCTCTTGACAGCATCTTGCGCTGCACGTTCTCCAAATTTTCTAGCTTGTCAGTAATTTTGTCTCCATCATCTTCATTTTTAATAGCTGGAGCATTCTCTTTGTCAAAGGACTGGGAGAGCTTGATCTGAATCTCATCCTGTAGAAAAGGAAAAACCATCAGCCATATTACAGACTTCAAGCTCACCACTCGTTTTTACATCAGGTGTTTAAAAATTGTTTTACAGCTATATACAAATAACCATTGAGGTGTCAACAGTTACATATTACAGTTATTACTTGATCATTTGTTAGGCTCCATTTACAGGAAGACTTTCACCAAATGTAGCACACTGGCAAGTCATTGAACATATAATTAACTAATAAAAGAATCCATAATGAGGGAATTACCTACAAAACAGTACTACTACTGTCTTGTATTACCTACAAGACAGTATTGCTATATGTTTGTTTATTTGGCTTCTTAAACGTCACTATTAGCATCAGTGGTCAACTTAGCGACACACACATACAAACATATACACACACACACACACACACACACACACACACACACACACACACACACACACACACACACACACACACACACACACACCAACGCCAATTTAGAGTAATTAATTAACCTAACACGCATGTATTTGGACTGTTGGAGGAAACCGGAGTACCCAGAGTAAACCTACATAGACACAGGGAGGACATAGACTCCACACAGAAAGGACCCAGGCCACTTCACCCAGGATTGAACTTGGGACCTTCTTGCAGTGAGGCAGCGCTGCTACCCACCGGGCGACCGTTAGTATAGCTATAAACCAAGGTTTAAAAACGTAAAAGCATTGTTACCTCACAGCTCCTGAAACCCAAGTTTGAGTCCTGGCTTGGCTGTTGGCTGTGTGGATGTTCTCCCCATGTCAGGTTTTACAAAATACTACAGAAAAGGATATTCTAACCACTCTGTTCAGGATAATGGCTTTACTGATGATATGTAGTATATGAGACCTTTAATGTTTCTCTGGATTATCTTGTCAAACACAAAAAAAGTTTGTCACCAAAATTAAAAACGCCTTGCGATGCCTGTTAATGACAGAATTCATTGACTATCCTTTCTGCTTAATGACATGAATCTGTATGTACAAAAAGTGAATACATGGTGCACCAAGATTCTTCAGCACTGTGCCTTGATTTAAACTAACCAACCAGCTGAAGAATAACTGCCAAAACTAAAATTCTTCGTCCTTAAATAATTCAAATTTGAGATTGTCAGCAACAGATCATATTTTCTACCCTATTCTTCTGGAACTTGTAATGTAGTAAACTTCCCGCCACACCCTTCCTAGTTTTCTTTGATTAACGACACAGCCCAGATAGGTGTTCATTTCGCATTTCACATCTCTCAAATAGGCACAGTAGTAAAACAACAAGGAGCAGGAGCTCAAGCTAACTCCCAGGGAAACGAGGAGCATTAAACAATAAGCTTTATTTAATAAAGCCACAGAAGTAGTAATGTTTACATGAGAAAAAAACCAAGAGCTACACTTAGCCTGAGAAAAGTTCAAATAAAAATTTTTTACAAATTACAAAAAAAATAATTGTAGGCTATCAACCTCCTTACCTATTGTCACTTTACACCATGCAAATAAAAACTAATGATTTTACTGCCAATGATCATTTGTTTTCCAGCTGTTTTTACTTATTATTTAAGGCTTAGACTGCTCGATCTGTACAAGTGGCAACAGTCATGCAAGCTTTGCTTAATTCTGGCATGTATAAAAAGGGTGGCAACACGAAAGACTCCCCTGAAAACGTGCCACAGAGTTCCTTATGCATTTCTGATTCCATATGAACTGCCTTATTTGAAGTTGTAACCCGAATGCTTTGTCAAGAAAGGCAGAATGTTTAAATCAAAATTATGTATAATATATTATATAAAAATATTATAATATGCACTTTCGTTTACAGATTTCAGTAGGCACTATACAACTTCAGTTATAACTAAAGTTACAATCACAAGTTTATAATGCGTAATTATATATACATTTTTGGAGAGCCAAGTAAGTACCCAAAGCTCTATTTTGGTTATGTAAGAGTTGATTCTTACGATTTCAGTTAAAACTGAAGTGCTTTTTGTTGAACTGCATTGTTTACTGAATTAAATTCAAATTACATAATAACATAAACCCCATAACCAAAGACAAATACATTTAGAAAATAAATTATCTAAAATGTGAAAATTTAATTTTTTTATTTGTCCCTTAGTGCAATTACAATATGAGAATAAGCTTTGTGAAATACTATAACAAAAGATGCATAGGCATTTCAGATGTAATTTTTTTAATGTTAGAACTAGGATTGTCTTTATTAAAAGCTTGTTAACTGAGTTAATTCCACATACATTTTTGGCCTATAAGAATAGTGTATGTAAAGGTCAAAATGTAGCAATATGCCAAGCAATAAAATCACTTAGCTTGCCTAGTTAGAATAATGTCTGATTTAAATGATCATTGATTTAACAACTCAATATATGCAGGCAATGGGGCAAACACCGTAGGGGTACTTTTCTGATCAGAGATCGTGTAGTGTTTCACTGTGCCTACAAGTCATGGTGAGTCATAAAGGATTCCACTAAAGCATAACCGCTAATGGCTCATATACACTTATAATACTACAGACAACCATGCATTGGTTAGGGTGAGCCTGTAAGTGGAAGATGTTTCATTGGCCCTGTGAAAAGGTTACCTGATGTTCTGAAGGCAGTTCAGAAGTATTTGGGGGAGGAGAGGGCTCTTCGCATATGGCCAGACTCCGAACTAACTTTAACTTTGCATTAGACTGGTGGAGAGCAGTGAGGGTTAGAGAGAAAAAGAGGTCAGGATGTACACAAACCACTGCATGTCTGAGTTTCATTTCCACATCCACATGAATTTAAGGGAAAAACTGAAAAGGTTAAAAGGAAAAGTGGTTTAAAAAATAAATTAAAAAAAATGGGCTCACACACATGGCAAATGATAAACTCATGTTCGGGATCTATCCCATTCCAACATCATGCCCATGACTATATTAAATCCAACTCAGTTATTGGGTCATGAGTGTTTGAAAATCATGCAATGAAATTAAAGGCAGGGGTCTTTTCATCACACAAAACAAGCTTTCAAATAAACTCGGAGAAGTTGTTACAAATGCTTACGTTATGATAAACGGCACAAACGTATAAAGTCACTGAGCAAACACAATACGGACATGCCTCTTGCCACTGTACCTTGGGCCTCTTTGAGCTCTGTCCAGGTATTTGCTGATATATGAAAGGCAATGAGACAAAATGGTGCAAATGGATTATGCAACAGAAATCTCCATCAGTAACAGAGTACTGAAAGAGTTCTACACAGAGACAGCAAATGATGTACAGTTTTCTGTCCAAAACTATTTATTACAAAATGTAGATATGATATCTACATTTTCATGAGTTATCATTTGAAGAACATTAGTCTTTTCCTTCAACAGTGTTAAGGTAAATATTTGCATTGCTTTACGGTTTTATTTATCATTTATGTCCTTAAAGTTTTCTTCCTTACATATGAATCTATCCATTTTTACAAAAAAATAGTAATGTATATTTGTTATTTTAAAGAGTATATCTGGATAATATAATAAAGGTTTAAACAGTTTACTTTTTGTTTACACAAAAAAGAAATATGTTTAATATTGTTAGACTGTGCAAAATTAGCATCTAATTTTACACTCCACGTAGCGCCCATATGCAGTGAAATCAACAATGTGTGATTTACATTACTATTGCAATTTTTGAAATGTAAATCTTATCACATATGTTTTCCTGTCACCACTCAAAAACATAATTGTCCTTTATCATTTTGTTTCTTTTAAAATACTTTAGAAAATGTATTTACTTTTGTATTTACTCTACCCAGCCCTGCTAATCACACATGGAAATAAGATACTAGGATAGCAAGGTTGGATAACAATATTTGATTAATTATGTTTGCCCCTCCAGGAAACATTTTCAAAAAGATTCCTACTATAATGCATCTGACAACACTTTCACCTCGGTTAAAGATGGGTAAAAATGGTTAGAATGCATCTGTGGTTGAAGGTTAAATTGCTTAGCCCTTTAAAAAAAACTATGCCGATAACAGAAACGTGTCTGACATTTATTGGCACCCTTACTTTATACAGTCTCTTAAAATATTATTCTACCTTCATTATGTCTTTTTTCCATTATGAATATGGTTGCGTTTCAAATAACTAATGCTGGACGATCCAACTAAGATAACGTTTTTGCATTATTGTATTTTCTTCTATTCTTTACCAAGTCTACCAATAATTGTAGTCAATCCCGTTCCATGCATCATCATAAAACAGCTAAGCAGAAAGAAAACCATGATAAACGCTTTTTGTCAATAAACATGACAAAAGGAGAAATACAGAATAGGACGAATATAGACTTTGTTAATGAACTAGATTAGAACAAAACAGTTGTAAAAAGACGCATTTGAAATTGGAAGAAAGTTTGCCACACGCATAGAAGGATTCTGCAAATTGCTCACATCAAATAACTAAAAAAGAAATAGTAGAAAACGTGTGCGTTCTACTACATGAGGGAAGATGATCTGATGCGTTTTTCCATTTATCTTGTTCTTTATTCTCAGTCTCCTACGGTCTTGTACTCCCTTAGGCTTGAGTAGATGCCAGTGGGCCACCGTTAATGAGCAAGAAAGTGGTCTTACAAAATTATGATGGATGCTTATTCATCCTTAATTGGGTATTAAGCATCTCAAAGTCCCTGGGTGCCTGGAACTGGCTTCTACCCATGTGCAGGCAAACCCAATGAATGCAGAGCTTGGCCAATTTTGCCTTGGAAACACATATATTTCAGGAGTTTACCAAGAGCCAATGAGGTAAGATTCAAAGAATACGAGTGTACAAAAGGGAGACGCGAGCAGTGCTGCATCCAAAAATCGTGAAACGCAAGGGAGGGGGAAGACAGATGGTCATAAAGCTACTTGCTGTGTTTCGCTTCCCCAACTTCAAGGGCAACACAGAGAAATGTCAGTGATAAGCTTGTATTAACTGGTCAGCTTTTGAGCGAGCTTTTTCTAAAAGGTAATTTGTGCACCCGTGTAATAAGAAATAAAGCTGATAGCCTGGAGTCATGCAACAATAACAACAACAAAAAATACTAGGTGTTCTAACTTACTAGGCAAGGAAACTGTCGGGATAACAAATGTTTTTTTTTTAAAATATACATATGATTGGTGAGAAAAAGCTAAAAAGGATGCAAAGATTTGATGCACATGGTTGATATACAAGTCAGAGCTTGGGTGTTCATAATCTTAATATTTTGTAAATAGTTTGTAATCTGGTAAATCTGCCATAGCTGAAAAGCCTAACAAAATTATAAAAAGAGACTGCTTTTGACAGAAAGTCAGTTTTACTATACTCAATAATAATAGCTTCATACAGTCAATAAGTCTCTGAAAATGCTTCCCCAGTATGGTTTTAAAGTGAGAACAAATTTTTATATCTAGAGATTAACAGTTATGGAAATCTAAGAGAAATGCTATCCCATACAAGAGTACTTTATTCATTTGTTTAATGCTCGTTACATTCTGGACTAATTATTTGCGACTGAAAACATTAAAAGCTTACTATTTAGCAATTTTGCGTTTTCTTTCCTGTTATTCTAACCTTCAAAGAAGTGAAATGGTGTATTCAGCACCACTGTAAACTTCACAATACTGGTGTATTAAACTGGCTCTCCTACCACCATTACATCAAAAGCGATTGTTGTGTTTGCCTGGCAATCTCCCCAGGCTGTTGCATTTAAACCAATTCTCTGTTTTGGCATCTAGCTTGCTAAGACTCATTCCTTCCAAAGTCAATGCAAAATCTGGTGTCTGAATCATAGCAATATCACACTGCGCTGTTATAAATAATGAGAAATTATCAGCAAGGAAAATTGCATACTTCAAAATCAAAATGGTTACCGCATGCTATCATTTAACCACAAATAAAAAAAAATTAAAGAACACATTCACTTGCATCTGCAATAGAGGATCAGAAGCAGTGCACATAATGCGTCCATCATTAATTGATGATTTGAATGTTACAGTGCTCAAATGACTTGTCGATTAAATTATCTTCATGAGCAAACATGGTCAGTGCTCACACTGAGCTTAAACATTCTGGCTCCGAGCATGCTTACATTTTCACGATATTGCTTTTGTAAGATAAGATTCACTTGCACAGCACAATAAACTTCCTTTGTGGCTTTTTTAAAGTTATTATGGGCTCACTGTCACAGCCCTTTCATAGGCCTTCTAGGTTTATTGATTACACAATGCAGCTTCCCGTGCTGCCCATTAATATTTTTTAAATAAATATATTTTTACAAAGTCAGACAACGCCGAGTCCCATGCTCTGGCATTGTTAGTGATCACACTACATGCATACTATGTCCGAATCCAACTGAACCGTGTCTGAGCCCAACCTCAAGTGGACCAGAGCACGAGCACTACTCAAACGAACCACACTTTGAGGATTATGCAAGATCTTGCATGGTACAGATCACCTACTGTGTGAACATGTTTCATTTTCAACTAGCCAGTAAATATTCCCATCACTACATTTATGTTGATCCCAAAAAACACAAATGTTAACTTAAATACCACTGCTATTCTAATTTATAATTGTTCTGTGTAATCAATTAATGCAAGGACATTTTCAAACTTATTAAACCAGACCATATTAAATTGAGGTGTTTTTTACCTTAACACTTGCATTACTTATCACTGTTTACATTTTTTTATAATATTTAAATTATTTATTTTTATTTATTTATACTCCAATCACGATAATCTAGCCTGCACTTGTATTTAACGAGCCTTCACTCCAGGATATGCAAGTCACTTTTAACAAAACTACACAGATTCACAGCAGTCAGATCACAATAGATATAATTCTTTGTTAACAGAAAAGATCCTGCTGTATAAGTGTACCTGCGCTTCGATCTTGTCTTTGCAGCAGTTCTCGTGTCCTTCAGGTCCTACGTTCTCTTGGCTGTCAGACTTGCTGAGGCTGTTGCCCCCTGGCACAGAGTTGATTTCTTCTGCCTCCAGACCTCTCATGGTTTTGCTCGTCTCCTTTACAGTGACAGTATCAGACATCCTCATTAGAGAAGGCTACGTGGAGCGTCTACCAGGAGCTTGGGACCTGCAAGAGAATGAAAATGAAACCATATTTTGACCTTCCTGGATGATACTAGATGTAGTATATTCAACAGTGGATGGTTACTATTCAAAGAAGAAAACAAACAAACCTCAATACATAAAACCATTTTCTCAAATCTGGCAAGATGCATTAACAACAACAACAACAACAACAAATATACTGATCCTGTCACCCCAATAACCAATGATTTGCATGCTGACATGATAAAGTAAGTATATTATTATACATAAGTGGCAAACTGTAAATAACCTAACCAAACAAGCAAGGGCTACATAAAGCAAAAAAATATAGTCAAACCTCTACAGTATGTGCTTGTATAAAATAATATCCATATATGTAATTCATAACAGTGGTAAATATTTACATTACTCATTATTAAGTGAAAACATAATAGTGATTGAGTGCACTACCCTATGTTCTGTTGAGTGCTGGGCCTGTGGCGGCGCCTCCCTGGTGTCCCGTTCGGTGGCGCTGCTGTGGAGCAGGTTGTCGCTTGTGCTGAGCGTGCTGGAAGCCCTGAGGAAGAGGCCCATGTCCTTGTCACCAACACTGGCTCCAGATCAGAACAGCGTTGGCCATCAACAAGGCACTCATGCCCTTCAGGAAGCTGGGAATAAGAATAAGTGCATATAATAATCAGTATATCTGTAGTTTGAAAAGCTTGAAAATACAAGCTCATCATGAAGATGTGTGTTACATAGTCAAGGTGCCAATTCTAAAACCTATAACCTACCATGTAGAATATCAAGGGTCATACGACAAAGACTCGAGATCAATTATTCACCCCCCGCGCGAGTTACCAGATTATAGAAAGACCAGTCCTCTGTGCACACAATGAGCTAAAGAGGCTGCACAAAGACCTCTTGTCCTAAAAAAGAAGAGTGTCTCACACATAATGCCCACATTTAAGAGGTGCCTCATTTTACTCAATTATATGACGCATACGCTGCTAAAACTGTCAGGTACATGACAAGTACTGGGGCTGATCGAAGAGAACGTCTCTACTAGACTACGTGTGATACAAATATACACGGATCAATATTTCTGCAGAAACAGAATTATCAGTTAATTCTGATAACCTGATGTCCAGTTTCAAATAAGGTGGCCATTCCCGACTTATTTCTGCCGAGGTCAGAGTTCAAAGGGAGACATCTGGAATTGGATGGCACAGCTAAGCAAATGCTCGGCAGGGCTGAGCGCAGAGTGTCGCGCGTTTATCACACTAATGTGGCTTAGGCAGCTGCTCCTGCATTATTTAAGTGGCTGATAGACCTGGCTGATTGGAATTCATGAGATCTGGGTGAGTTAGCATGTGTTGTGGGAAGGGAAGGGGGGGAGGTATGGCGCTGTCATGGAAAGGGATATGTTCAAAAGAGCTTGCGCGCACACATGTACAAGCTTGTCTTTATACTAACACTCAGAATTATTTTATGCAAGTTAACTGTCAAACCTGCCACTTGACAAAACCACACTATGCCCCTCTTATCACATATGTGACCAACAAGGCAGGCCATGGGCAAAAGTGGAAGCATGTTCAGCCTTTAGACTTCAATTTGATGGATGTGGGTTCCTTTAGATTAGCTCTTAAAAAAATCTTAGTGGAAAGCTATCCGCAATACTGCTGAACTTAGTTTTAGATTTAAAATATGCAAAGTCTGTGGATTAATATAAGACATCTTGGTTATGCTCCCAAATATTTTATGGCTGCTCTTATATGCAAAGGTACAGGGAGTTTGCTGAAAAGTGATTGCTCACTTTGTGATTGTGGTGCACAAATTTTGCTGTGAATGCAGTGAAGACGGAATTTACCGTGCTGTCTTGACAAACCCGCACTTCTCCCGGGAAACAGGGAGAGAGAGAGAGAGAGAGAAAAAGAGACAGAGAGTGACAGCGAGTGTGAGAGGGCGAGAGAGATAACAATGCCCAAGGTTGTTAAAATTATCAATTGAAACTGGAAATCATTCAGGCCAAAAGTTCAAGTAAGGAGTTTATTAATCCAGTTCCAAAAAAATAAGTAGAGGAGATTAACTATTGTAAAAACTCCAAATAAATCAATTTATTTACTAAGAAGCTTATCTTGCTGCAAGAAATTGTTGTTTCTGGGAGCTAGAAAGCAGCTGCAGAGACATGACAACAATTACAGCAAATTGCAGCTACATGTCATCCAAAACGACACAGAGGCAGCGTTTCGAACAGACTTGTAAGCATTTACTGAATTGAAAAGCTTACGCCAAGGGAACAGTCAACAAGGGTAAAAAAACAAAACGAAACAAGGAGAATGAAGATGCAACTCATGGATCATCAGAGACAAGAATTCAGCTGGAACACACGACTTCCAACAAAAAAAAGTGCAATTGTTTTCCTGGCTGCTCCTGAATTCTTATCATCTCCTTTTATCCATTTGAAATCAGTCTCTGAATATTCAAATGAGACCGCTGTCCATTTCACCATGGCATATGTAGCAAATCTGACAGAATGGCAAATATGCACTTTGTAAACCAAGATGAATGGGAGGTGTTCATTGTGGCAACAACTTACAAATTTAACGCTAGTGTTATTACTGTCAGTTGAATAAATCACTTAAAACATAAAACATACATACAGAGAAAAACAGAATTCATTAACATATAATCAATAACATATTAATGTAAACAGGCAATGCTGGTGTTCGCCAGATTAATTTGCAGCCAATTGTGAAAAGCAATGAGAATGTGCATCTATATTCTACAAGTTTAAGTGAATCAGTGCCTAATGTTTTTATGCATGTCTTTCATGCAAATATGCTCAGACGTGTCCTTATGAATAATGACCTGCTAACTTAGTGGACAATTATTATTTTCCAGCCAATTACATTCAAACGAGTGCCTATTTTTTGAGTGGAAGAATAACTGCAGTCAGATATTCACTACTTTTGCTCCAGAATACAAGTGCAAATACCAGTTCAAACTGGGTAGAAGAGTATCAGCGGTTTTTGATTCTTTTGATCACATCTAAATATTTTAAGCGCATGCATGGGAAAGTAAAAAAAAAAAAAAAAAGTTGGCCAGGAAAATTTGTACATCAGCAACATCCACATATCAGTGACAGTTTAAGAACCTAAAATATTGAGATTAGCCTTTTTGTGAGATAAATCATCATGCAGAGTGTGGGCTGTGTACAGAGCTGGTTCTATAGTAGTAGGTTCCCCAGGAACTCTGTGCCGTTTGAGTAAACGCTACCATTGGTCTCATATGTTCTGTATGAAAAATTGAACATGATCTAATAACCTCACAATCCATATATGGTTATTCTATTAATTTCTGCAATATACATGATCTAGATTAAAAAAGCGAGTTATTTTATGACAGTTATAGCCCTGCACTGGGCTTCGCCATTTTAGTTTTTATTGAAGGTAATTGAATGCATGCAGCAAAAAAATACCTGAGATCCATTAAATATGAAAATGTAAGAGAATTGGCATTAAAGAAGCTGATAACCTTCCCACGGCCAGGGAATGTAACCAAAACAAGAATAACTTGCTTTTCAAAACAATACCTCCTTTTGAATTGTGTACAATGTACCAGAAACAATTAAATGACTAATCAAATGAAACCAGAATTAACCAGAATTATAACCAACACCTCACCACTTTATGCTTTGGAAGGAATTCTGATAACATAACATTCTGAGAAAAAAAAGATACTAATCTCACATTGGGATTTAAACCTAATGCCATGCCAGAAATAATCATCTTACTTCACAATGCATTCTCCATTACACAATAACATGTTTAGCAAAGTCAAATACCTTGATTAAACCACAATACTAAAATTAAATATAATAAAATACAATAAAAATGCAGGCAGAATGAAACCACCTTCATTTTAGCACAGCACAGCTGGTAAGTATTTACAGGCTACGGTTTGAGGAAAGCTCGAGGGAGCTATTTGAAAACAAAAGCGCTTGGAAAGGGAGAAAATCAGCCACTTTTACATCCTCAAACTGAAGCTGCATGAAAATGTTTATGCACTCTGTAGAGAACAACAATATACAAAAATCCAAAATTCACAATAACACATTGCAAAAGTTAATTACAGAAACCCCGTCCTGTTTTATTAATAAAACACAAATGAATCAATGTGTACAAAGTGATGCATCCGCAATCAAGTGAAAAAGTACTAAATGCATAAACTGCCCAAATTGCAGAACTTCAATTTAACTTCATCCGACAAACCTGTATATTTCAGTACTGGTGTACACTTACCTGCCACATCGTAGCCTGCATTATTTCCATTGGTCAGAGGTTTAGTTTCCATACTACCAGAGGCTGCATTGGCTGTGCTGTTTGCTGCGTCGAGCAAGCTCCCGAAAGCAACCCCCCTTCGCCCACTCTCTAGGTTACATTCACTCGCTTACTCGCTCGTTCTCTCTCTGCGACACTAGCTCCGTCTGTGTCTAAGTGCCAGAGCCCATGGTCGAGCCTCTCGCCCTACAGCCTCGGAGACAGCGGCAAATCAATGGCCAACCAACGTGATGTCAGAGGCACGCTGAGCCAGTCAGAGTGTGCGGCTTGATTTAGAGGCACGTCACTGGCTAAATTGAGCTCTTCATTTGCGAAACAACCACAGCCTTTGGGCACCGAGAGAAGCAGTGGGTGGTTTACCTTACCACCCCCCTCTGAAAAAATAAATTAATAACTAATATACATCTATCTTCTGACGAACTGTCTGGTGTGCATATTGGGTTAGAAGGAATGTGCGCCTCAGTAGAGGTTGGGTCATGCAATTTTGATCTGATTATTTTGATAGAAAATGCATAATTACCTGAAAACTCACGCCTAATGTGCTATTAGCACAAATTTTTTTTAAAACACACCGGAATTGAAAAAGGGAAAAATTATCAGTAATCAAACAACTCATTTTTGGTAGCAGTACTGCATTGAATATTAAACAAATGGGATAAAAAATGGGAAAATGAGATCAAATGGGATGCTTAGTGATTTCCCTCTGGTGTACTCAATAGCCAAGCAAAAAATAAGAAGTATACTGGATCAGATCTATTGGTTTAGTTAATATCAGCATGAATGGTTTTTCATGACAGGAGCAACGTAACATAAATACCAGACACATGAAGACAGTTAACCTAACGCACGTCTTTGGAATGTGGGAGACAACCGTAGCACCCAGGGTAAAAACAGGGAGGGGAGGTCATGTAATCTCCACACATTCAGAACACAAGGTAAGGATTGAACCGGGAGATATGTGGAACCGCATGGCGACTGCGCTCTCCACTTGCATCTGCATGTTGCCCAAGGGAGTAGAAACAACGCTGCAATATAAAAGTGGCAATAATGTTGCCACAATGATAGATGAATGCCAAAAAATCTAATTCCTGTAGACAAATACACACGTTCGATCTAAAGGAACACTACAAACCAAGCATAATGCCACTAGCTGTTACTACAGTCGTTACATCGCTTAGCTCAATCTGAGGATTACAGCATGCACCTTTTTCCTCACTGCTATTTTTCGTCCGAAAAACAATCATAAATCGCAAGGAGCGTTCCACCCTCCGCACTCAGTGCATTGTGTTGCCATGTGGAAGGTCGAGAGTGCAGGTGCCCATCAGGTGTTCTTTAGACAATTATGTCCACCACAGTGGCAAATGAATGTGCTCCTCGCACCTCTGCTGATGACATCCATGCGCAATAAATCACCTCGGTGGCCTGATGTGGAAGCACGGGTAGAGCGGTGTGTTCATTAAATTTGTTTGCATTACGCTGAGACCATGCCAGGATTGTAAGGATGTGCAGAGATTATGCACAAATATGTCAGTAATAAGGAAATGATGAGTAAGTTCAGGGACTCAATATAGCATTTCAGGGAAAAAAAGAAAGGGGAACTTATTTACTATTCCCATTCGTTGCATCAAGCTTTCCATGTCATTTGCTTGTCTAATTAATTCAAGCAAGCTGGAGTCACGGAATAAATCCATATCTTAGATTATTACCCTAAGTTATGTGAATGGCATGTGAAAATTCAAATAACTAGATGGAGTTGCCTGATTTATGCTCACATAATCCTCTTGTTTGAAGAGTTGTGATATTTTATTATATTAGCCACCCTAGTATGAGGGGCAAATATGTCACTTAATCTGATATTATT
>JAUZSU010094917.1:0-19967 GCA_034780255.1 Parotocinclus maculicauda
GGGGATCCCAAAAATCCTCCCATAAATCGCTGATCCGCTTTGCATCTGCTAGGTGGCGACTTGTGGCTTCTTTTTCTCACGTTCTTTGATCCGATTAAGTGGAATTTTTGGTCCAAATAAGTGAATAACATTACACATATAGTAGGATTTGTTTCGGTACTTTAGGATTTGGTCCGAATAAGCGGCTGGTCCCAATAACCGGTGGTCCTATTACCCTGAATCGACTGTATTTATTTACTAGTTGACTGTACATAAGTTATTTTGCATTTGAGCAACATTTTCTTGCCACTGTACCAATTTACACCTACCTGTGTGTGATTTCCAGTCTGGAGCGTGTTAATGAGTGATGCAGGAAGCCTCGATTCCTCATCCTGCCAATCAGTCTCATAGGGTCGACTCTCAGTCTTCAGAATAACTGCAAAATCAAATACCTGTTCACTTTGGAGCATATGTCTTATGTTACTTGTTCAAATTGGGTCACGTTTGCAAGATAATAAACAGAATTCAACAGAATTTAAGTTCTTATGGAATTTGAAGGGTATAACCTTACAACCCCAAATCAGCAAACGTTGGGATGTCATGAAAAAAACCTTCAAAAGCGCATCTATTTCATATCATTACTTAGATCTTTAACTCCCCTGCAGACCGTCTGAACCGGCAGTATTTCTTGTTTTGTCTGGTTCGAGTCTGTTGTTAATAAACACCCATTCCTGCCGATTCTAAAAGGCTTGGGATAGGGTTAGTCTAAGGTTAGTAATGAGGTCAAAACGAAATAGTGACGTTATTTCAAGAGGGGGTGCCATCGAAATATTATAATCACGATTTAGTACGAAGATAGTATTCATGAATGGCTGAGTATTTAGCAGTAAATGGGCAGAAAATGGTTGAAATGTTTAAACAATGTTTCTCAAAGAATGGCTTAAAGGGATTTGCATTTTCCTTCTTCTACAGAGCAGAACATCAATCACCAATTCAAGGACTCTGGATGAATTTCAGCCTGTAAAGGGAGCAAACTGAACACCCATGAGATCCGATCCCTCATAGATACAATATTCAATAGCAAATCCAGCCACATGGGCAAACGATTACTTAATCAAACCTTTACCAAGTTCTACAAATACAGACTTACTTTCACAAATACCACTTAAAACTTTAGAACTTCAGAAGAATGGAACAAAAGAACGCCTGAACCACTTTGTCGCTTGATCGTGGTAGTCAGACTTTTGCATTAAACTCTAAGATTGACATTAAATAGTCAACACGTGCTCTAAGTATTTTTTATATCGTCTAGTAAAATAGTGGCACTTAAAATTTTTTTTTTACCTTTATTTACTGACATTAAATTTGCAAACCTGCCCAGGTTTCTGAGCCAGACTTCCTAAACTTACCTGCACACACCAGGAGCAGTCCAAGGTTTGATACCGAGATGCGACCCATTGTGAAAAAGATCTGGAATCAAACAAAGTCGTGTGGTTTTAATTCGTAGTTAAACTAATTTTCAGTCTATAATTCATTCATATGATCGTCTGTCTGATCTCTGACTCTGTGGCTAAACTGAAGTCTTGAGAAATATCTTAGCACCTCTCTGTCAGATGTGAGCCAGCATTCACCCCAGACCGAGGTGTTAAACAGCTCTTTGTAAACTTTCCTCTGACTTATGCTGACTCTTTACCTCAACGTGAATTATGCAACAATACACTCATCAACCAAAAAAAAACCAAAAAAACACCTTACCAGGAAGGTGTTGGAATCCAATCTATCTTAGAACGATGATATATGTAAGTGATTGCAATATAAGAGCTATAGGATACATTAAATGAAGGAGGCCCTAGTTACCCTGTTGGTTTGCCTCTAGCCTGGGTACTGTTATGTTATGTGGTAGGACCCAAGTATGTGGGACCAAGGAATCCCACGGCGTATCATAATAATGGGGAAATAATATATAACCAAATCGAAACAAGGAAAAAAGGAGCGAAAGGTTCCCTAACATAAGAAAACCAAAAAGTGAAAAGGCGCCCCGCTGTGTTGCGTCCCAGGAGAAAGCAACGCGCAAATAAATCGCGATGAATGCCAGGGGACTGCCCTTTATGGCGGGATATGGGGTTTGGCGTCGATAGTGACCCTATAGTGGCATATGGCGGCCAGGATCCGGAGGCGACCCCTCCGGCCGCGGACCCAGGATACGAGCTTCACAACTCATGGGCGCCGTCAGCTGCCGGGGAAGGAAACCGGTGGTCAGGTGCGCAGTGAGTACAATGACCTGGCAGCGAACGACACTAACACTCCCACTTAAATAGCGGGAGAGGCAGGTGTTCGTCATCAGGTCATAAATTAAACGTTATATATAAACAACCTCTCAACAAGCTCTCCAGGGAAAGGTAGGAACCCTAACAAATGGTGTTTATTGGTTTTAGTTTTTTGTTTTTTGTTTATTTTTGCTAATTAAAAGAACAGGACTATAGCCATGCAAATAATAGTAAATTGTTTCACATTGCAGGTGTAAATGTGTGTGCTATGTGTGTGGTATGTGGTATCAGCAATTAGAAAATGAATAATGACAGTAATTTACTTCTCTCTCCGATCTTCATCTCTGTTTTACACATATCTGCATCTCTTGCTTTGTATACATGAAATATATATATATATATATTATTTATTTATTTATATCTCTCTTTCTTTCTCTGTCTAATTGCTGTTTGTGTCTATCTTTTTTTATTGACAAAAAATATGGAATACAGCAAATTAAAACCTTAACTACTTCTTTATATACATCTTTTTTTACATTTGAAGGTGACCCACTAAAAATAAATTTTACCTGCCTTTCATAATTTATACACTTACTATTAAAGATAACTATTAGAAAACTGTGTCACAAATTTTTGTTTGACCATGCAGGTCAGCAATCTTGTGATTCAGTTCATGAACAGATATCCTGCCATTTTCCTAGAATTGCTGGCATAATTTAGAATTTGTTGTTGCAAATGCAAGTGCAAGCCATCCTGGCCCAGATGTAGTAAAACATCCAGAACCATTACACTACCAATACAATTTTTTTACATCTGGGAAAGGTGTTTCCCTTTCTCCAGACATGATACTTCACAATTATACCAATATCTTCTTTATTGGTTTAATTAATCCACATTTTTCTTTTCTGTCCATGTGGTGTAACAGATTTGAGACATATAGCAATGTTAGTTTTCGAGAGCAGTTTATTTTTCCTTGCAAACTAGCCATTTACACTATTGTTGTTTAATGTTCTTCCAGTGGTGGACTTGTGAACATTATATTCATTTATAGCCAGTGTAAAAAAAGGACTAGCTTAGAAGTTACTTAGATGCTTTGTGCTTTCTGAGATCCTGACTATTCTGTATCTTGCTCTTGGATTGAGCCTTGTTGACCATTCCTGGTTAGAGTAACACTGATTCTTGAATTTCCTACATTTGTCTGGCTGTGGATTTGATGTAGCCCACACCATTTTGCTTGCTTATCAACCTTTCCCAGTCTGATGAGCTTGACCAAGTCTTTTCTTACTTGATAGCACCACTGTATATAGAACAATTACATACCAGAAAACCAACAAAAACTGAGAATCATTGTTCTTTTTTGTATGTAATGTGAGCATCTACTCAAATGGCTAAAAAATGTCAAAACAAATCCACCCCAAATTGTTGCAGTCAGTCCAGTGCCAGCAGTCAGGCATTTTGAATGACTGCCCAGAATTGGCCTGTTTGCGGAATCCAGAATTATTTTGATTATCATTGGGAGTAAGCATTGCACATCCATGTGCAGAAATATTTAATTTAATGAATCTGCCAGATAGATGGGTCAAAAATCACAAAACATATACTCGTTATGCTAAAGCAGGCCGTGGTCATCGTTAACTCAAAATACAAAGATATTTGAATATTTTAGTGTTTGCACAGTCATGATTATATTTTATTAAGCACTGTATATTCCAGATTTAGTAGAATCTAATTCCCAGTATACCTTTTGCCAACCGTTTCTGCAACCCCATATTGGGGAACATCATATTACCACAGTAGCACAAAATTTAACATGTTTTTTTTTTTTGTTAAACAAAAAAAAAAAAAACAGAGTAACAGAAAGTGTGTAACGTATTCTCTCATGTTGTTATGTATTAATAATACAAAATAAGTGTAACTGGATTTAGTTGCTATTACAATTTATATAGGTGGTAATAAAGATGCAAATCAACAACAAAATCAACAAATTATTTGAAGATATCATTTCGGGTCTGCATGATTATATCTGAAATTATCTATCTGGAAGCATCACTAATTTATTGTAAGTTCCTGATTTAAAACTCAAAAGCCTATCTTTGCCATAATATGTGCATAGTATGCACTGATTTCTGCATCCAGAAACTCCACTTCTAACTTAAAAAGTTACATAAATACCCTTAATGTTATTTTTGCTAAGCTAAAGTTGCTGGTTAAACTGTTTACCTAGCAAACTATTTAAAATGTTACTTTGAGTAATACAAAGGTGTATGTTAAAAATTACATTTACATGAATTATGTAATCCGCTGTGAAATACATTTTAAAGCATTAAATACACCCTTTAGCTTTTATTGAATTATACATACCTGTGTTTTTTTTCTCTGGCTGGCTTTGGTTAGATCTCAGACCATCTGGGATGCACTCTGTGCTGTTTCTCATCGGGGCTCTTACCGTGGTTTTCAAACATAAATCATATATTAAATGTGGCATACTAAGGAAAACCTATAAACTACAGAATGGACAGATTACATTTTACAAATAAAGAAAAAAATATCCGTATAATGTTCAAAATAACTATATACATATAATATGCATGTTTTCTCTATGCTTTAACACATTGGACAGGACTGTTCTTCACAATATGTCAATGGCTGCAAAGTCTGCATAATATTGTTTAGATGTCAAGCAGTATTTACATTTTAAAACAAACGGAATGGGTTTCATAGAGAACAGAATAAAGCTTGAAATTGTAAAGTTGTAACGTTGTGTAAAATATAACTAAAATCACAATTTAATGGTTTGCAAATGCATTTCCACCTGTATTCAACTGAATACACAACAAAGACAAGATATGTATTGTTAAAATAGATAAACTCTTTTTTTTTTATATAAAATATAAATATTCACATTTTGAATTTGATGCTTGCAACACGTTCCAAAAGAATTGGGACAGAGGCAACAAAAGTCTGGAGGTATTCTCAAAAAACACCTGTTTGGAACATTCCACTGGTGAGCAGGTTAAATAAGTGTCATGTGAATCAATTGTCAATTGAGTGTCATGATTGGGTATAAAGGGAGCATCCCCGATAGGCTCAGTCGCTCACAAGCAAGGATAGGGCGATGTTCACCACTTTGTGAACAACTTCATAAACAAAAAGTCCAAAAGTTTAAGATCAGCATTTCTCAATGCGTAATTGCAAGAAATTTTTTCATATACAGATCATATTACCTTCAAATGATTCAGAGAATGTGGAGACATCTCTGCAAGTAAGCGGCAAGGCCAAAAACCAACATTGAATGCCTGTGACTTTTGATCCCTCAGGGGGCACTGCAGAAAACCAATGTCAGTGAACACAGTTCGTCACTCCATCTACAAGTGCAAGTTAAAACTCTACCATGCAAAGCAAAAGCCATAAAACAACAACACTCATGAATGCTGCCGGCTTATTTGGCGACACTGATGCAAAGTTAAAAAGTGTCCTGTTTAAGAGTTTTGGAGCAACATATGCTGCCATTTAAGCAACGTCTTTTTTAAGGATGTCTCTGCTTATTTTGGCAAGACAATACCAATACGTGTTACAACAGGCTTTGTAGTAATAGAGTGTGGGTACTAGACTGGCCTGCCTGAAGTTTAGACCTGTCTCCCATTGAAAATGTGTGGTTCATTATGAAGTGCAAAATATGACAACGGTAACCCAGACAGTTGAGCAACTGAAGTTCTACATCAAGCAAAAATGGAAAAGAATTTCACCTACAAAGCTTCAGTGTCCTCAGTTCCCAAACGCATATTTAATGCTGTTAAAAGCAAAGGTGATGTAACACAGTAGTAAACATGCCCCTGTCCCAACTTTTATGGAACGTCATGCAAGCAATCCAAAATGAGTTAAATGAGTTAAATGAGTGAGGAGATTTTTAAAGGTGGTTTCATTTATTTATTAATTTATTGATATTATTTTTTTGTAAAATTGTACACCTTTGTAAAGCAATAACACAGCTCACAGCAAGAAACTATAACCTTAAAAATGACCCAGGGACATGTGAATCACTATAGTAATTAATTTAATAGTAATTAATTTCATGCTGACACCTAATCATAAGCATACTGTCATGCTCGGTACAGGAAATGAGGACAGAGATTAATTACATGACATGGTGAAATACACAAATTACATAATATTTATAGTTCTAGATTAGCTTGATTTATATTGAAGTTATTATTCCACAAACACTGTGGAAAATTGTGGTGGTATTTTGCAAACCTAATTCAGGCAGCAGTGTTCCATGTGCGGTTGTTGCACTTTTGTTCTGCATTTTTCTTATTGTAGACCCATTAACAAACTCCAGCAAGTTATAAAGATTTCTGCCATGTGTTTGCTGTAAAACCTTGGATTTAACCCAAATCTATGTCTGTTTATTTACTGCTGGTGTTAGACCATAAATTGATGTCCTTAATTTAAAATCAATTTGTGGACTGGCTAGACTTTAGAAATGCTTCTATAACCTTTACTATTCCTTCAGTATTTCATGATTCTTTCTGAAAGGGGGGTCATTAATAAAGAAATAGTGATGTATGTTAACTTTTGTCGAGTAACATGTTTGTATACAAGTCAATTTCAGATGATTCACAAACATGTTCCACTGTACATTGCATACTTTCAAGGATTTTCAGTATTCGATGAACACTAACAAAAACCACAGATGAACTTTAATACCACATGAGACACGATACTTATGTTTATATGTATATAGAACTTAATTTTGTTTAAATTACTAAATAATTTACAAATTACATCTTTGTCATGGATGTTTCTTCTACAATGCATTTGAATTTATAGTATTAGACAAAAAGGAATTGTAAGTACATTTGGGATTGGAGGAGTCAAACAGAATTAATTTTGAAAGAAAGTTTGTTTGATGTTAGTTTTGTGATGACATGAAAATAAAACAATGAATGTACATGTACAGTGTGTACCTGTTGAACATTTGGAGTAATAGGCATACATTCAAATTCCAAATTTTCACAAAATGCTTCATGTGGAGAAAACATGTTGCCTGCAGAGCCATAAAATATTGGTCTAGCATTATTTGACAAATTATTTTAAAATGTCTGAGTTCATTTTGAGAACTCTTGAGCAGCATGTAAATGTTAACAATATCTGACATGTGAGGTACATGTCTTTTTCTCAGGAGAGAAACCTGAGAGACAAAGTCTAAGTGTCTGTTTTATTTGAGAAACTCTAGACTCATTAAGGAGACATCTTTTGTAGTATTTCTTTTCTATGGTTGCCTATAATAAATGATGACGATCTATTGCCTTATGTGAACATTTGTTATCTTAATTACCTTCTGGAAAGTGAAATGTATTCTTACATTCCGTAAGGATATGTGCCTTTCCAGATACACCAGTATGTTTACATTTACCTTTAGTAGACAACTGAGACAATCTTACAATCCAAGTAATTGTGGTTTAATGGTCTTGCTTAAGGGCCCAACAGCAGTAGCTTGGCAGACTTGAGAGTTGTTGCTTAAGGGTTTTCCTGGATACCTAAAGCTATGCATAAGTTCCAGTTATTGTAGGGTATGAGCCACTAGAGGAATTCTGAATTCCACAATCATCCTGCTGACATTTAGAGACAAATTGTTGTAATTGTACCTGAATTCACTGCTCTGGGTAGGATTTTAGCTGAATAAAAATATTTCAAACAACATTTAAACAGAGCTCCAGAGTGGCAAAGCTGTCTAGGGTTTTGCCCTATCATTGGGAGATTGCAAGTGTAAATCACAGTGATGCCACAGACTGAGATCTCTGAGAAGAAATGATGGCCTTGTTTTGCTCTCCCTCTGTTGTTTAGTGTGAAGCTAGACAATCACGAGCATCTGCTCACATATATAGAATAGGGCAGTTAGAACTCTGCTTCATGCATGCAATTCACCTCAAGTTATTCTTTCATACTCCTTCTGAATTACAAACAAGCATGTGACCCTCAATGCCAATGTATGCATTTCTGTATGTGTGCATCATTTGTTCGAGGTTACATACAGAGTCTTAGCATACATCTGGCCCACACAATGCTTGCACTGCTAGTGCATTTTCAATAGAGGGCATCTGAGGCGAATATTAACACTTGCCTCCACACACACACACACACACACACACACACACACACACACACATCTACGCTGACACTGCAGCAGCAATAAGATGCAACACTGCCCCCATCAGGAGGTTAGTGTCACTTCCTCTCCCTTGAATCTACAGACGTGAAAGCATTTTCAGCATCACATCACAATCTTCAGAAAATCGGTTCCAATCCTAATCATGGAGGATTCTGGATTCTCTTCTCTAGCACACTTGTTTTAATGGTTTGTTAATAAACTTAATAGTCACTGGCAAAATGTGTTTAAGTGTCTCGATACTATTGAGAACTGAAGGCTACTTTCTTTCAGAAAGATAAATATAATTATAAACACAGGAACTTTGTAAAAAGCAAGACCAAAAAATGCTGTTTATTTATTTAAAGAAGTATGATGCTTTGACAAATTCTTAAGATAAATACAGATATTCTGCTAGAAGGCATCATCAAACTACTGTGTGAAATGAGAATGCATTTTTATGCAAATGGTAAAACTAATGTAATGTTATAAATTTGGGTGAATAGTAAGTATTATATATAACTTGGTGCATATTGTCTATAGTAGGCTGTGCTAAAATGGCCAATATATCATATCAATATATCAAGTACGTAAGGAATTGTGACTAACATAACCCAAAGTGGTGTTATTGATGCTAGGTAAAATGTGTCAGGAAAAAAAGTGTAAGTAATAGACCAATAGGGATAGGTAGAGAGGGGAATAGTGTCTGCTGTGATGGCCAACATGAATACTCTTTCCTTAAAACTGTACACTTTAAATCTGGACTGACTGAATACACTTATACTAAGAATGCGTTAAACTGCCGAAAGTTTCTATCAATTGTCATTTTTCATTTCTTGTTTCTGTTAATCATTTTAGCTAATTTGTAACTGATTAAGAAAACATTAAACATGTTTGTTTACATAAACCAGATATGCAATAAAACTAGCTAATGGGACCTTTTGTCTTTAATTAGGTACTGCATTCCCTTATTAATATTTCAAGTCGCAAAAATGCATTTCAGAAACGCTCTGTAATGTAATTTCCCTCCTCACATCCTCCCCTCCCCTCCCTCCTCACATCCTCCCCTCATTACTGCTACAAAATGGTACATGCATTTTACTGTCTTTTCACAAATCAGCATATAACCCACATAGTGCAATACACACACACACACACACAAACAAATAAACACAGCCTAATCACCATGCCTGTGATAATTCTGGATTCATCGCTCTAATCTCTTGTATCTTTTCCACTTCAACTGTGCTCTTTTCATCTTTTTACAGATGCTAACCATCCACCTACCAACCTACTTACCTCTATTTACGTGTTTACCAAGATATCTAGAGTGGTACAGAAACATTTGTGATTTAAAACAGAATTAACAGAATTAAATCCTAAAAACAGATAAAGAGAACCAAAGTAAACAAATGAGACAAACATAATATACAGTACTTATTTATTTTTCAACTAAATATCTGATATTATGTATATGTTAGTGGGAAAACTGTGAGCATTTTCTTTCAGTTTCTAGTGTAGTCCACTTGTGCTTCTATACCTTATTCTAAATATTTCTGGTAAATATTAAATAAAAAATCCTCTATACAAAACTGCATCAGCCCTAAGCTTTTTGGTTTCCTCACATGAACTGCTTGCTTCAGATCAATCCACAACATTTCGTTTGGATTAAGGTCAGGACGTTGACATTACCATTCCAAAACATTCAACTTATTCTTCTTTAACCATTTATTGGTAGAATGACTTGTGTGCTTAGGGTCGCTGTATTGCTGCATGGCCCACCTTCTCTTGAGATTTAGTTTATGGACAGATGTCCTGACATTTTCCTTTAGAGTTCTCTGATATTCATAATTCATTGGTCTATAGATGATGGCAAGCCATACTGGCTCAGATGCAGCAAAACAGGCCCAAATCATAATACTACTACCACCATATTTCACAGATGGGATAAGGTTCTTATGCTGGAATGCAATTGTTTTTCTTTCTCCAAACATTACGCGTTTCTTTTAAACCAAAAAGTTCTATTTTGGTCTCACCCGTCCACAAAAAAATTCTTCCAATAGCCTTCTGGCTTGTCCATGTGATCTTTAGCAAACTGCAAAAGAGCAGCAATGTTCTTTTTGGACAGCAGTGACTTTCCCCTTGCAACCCTGCCAAGCACACCATTGTTGTTAGGTGTTCTTCTGATGGTGGACTCATGAACATTAGCCAATGTGAGAGAGGCCTTCAGTTGCTTAGAAGCTATCTTGGGGTTCTTTGTGACCTTACCAACTATTACATGCCTTGCTCCTGGAGTGCTCTTTGTTGGTCGGCCATTCCTGGGGAGGGTAACAATGGTCATGAATTTCCTCCATTTGTACACAATCTGTCTGACTGTGGATTGGTGGAGTCCAAACTCTTTAGAGATAGTTTTGGAACCTTTTTCAGCCTGATAAGCATCAACAACTCTTTTCCTGAGGTCCTCAGAAACCTCCTTTGTTCGTGCCATGATACACTTCCACAAAGGTGTTGTGAAAAGCAGACTTTGATAGATCCTTATTCTTTAAATAAAACAGGGTGCCCACTCACACCTGATTATCACCCCTAATCCTAGAGGTTTACACACTTTTGAAACTCACTAATATGTAATATTGGATCATTTTCCTCAATGAATAAATGACCAAGTATAATATCTTTGTCTCATTTGTTTAACTGGGTTCTCTTTGTCTACTTTGGGTCGTGTGTGAAAATCTGATGTTTTAGGTCATATTTATGCAGAAATATATAAAGTTGTAAAGGGTTCACAAACTTTCAAGCACCACTTTATGTTCTATTTTTTGTTTCACAATGTGTGTTCATTATGACGAACACTTTTGTACAATATAATAACAACTGTATTTAAAAAAAGGATTTACATTACCATACCAGTACAAGGAATAGGTCCTATACCGGTTCTTCACAGTCGAAAAGAGGGATTAAAGGAGTGGCTCAGGTGTTCTTCAGGCAAAGGTCTGGTAGACCTCTGGCAGAGAGGACCTGCAGGTACATGAGGGAAGGAAGCAGGTGGCACTGGTGATACATGAGGAGTGGGAGCAGGTGGCACTGGAGGTACATGAGGAGTATGGATGGGAACAGGTGGCACAAGAGCAGAGTTAAAACTGCACCTCTTACTCGCCACCTCTGGGTCACTGTCAGAATCAGTATCACCATGTAACTGTCTGGAGGGGGGGACAAAAAAACACTGAACTTGGTATACGCAAAGAAGAAACTGCTACTGAAGACAGAAACTGAAAAATGCAGTCAAACATTTTAAACATCACACCTTGGCTTAATCTTTTATTTCCTATTGATTTCTTCTTCACTGTCTGTAATTCTGTAGTAGGGCAGTTCAGTAAAGTCTTCAGTTTCTCTCTTGCTCTTAAATAATCACCTGACCAGAATTGAGAAAATAATTAATCTTTGTAGTTTCACATCTCAGTAACTGGAATATTTGAAAATGTGTAGGAAGATATTTTCCAAATTCAGTCATCACAGGCTGCTGCACTAAGAAAGTATTTAGCTTATGCTCTTAAAAACATTTCATAATTAATCATTAAGCATTAAACCCTGCTATAGGATGTTGAATACATTTCAAACTGTATTTGAAAAATCTTGATAATGAACATTTGGTCCAGAAAGCAATTTTGCCAAATCAACCTAATTATTAATAGTTTTAAGGTAAGAGCAAATTGGATATTTCAATTAGGGATATAAAGAATATTTATTAATTTTCATTCATTAAAATACAAAATACCCAATTGGCTGTCACTGAAGTGACAATACAGCCAACCTTTTTAATTGCCTGCTCCTATGAAAACATAAATAAATCAACAAAAACAAGAAAAAGAAAAGTTCAAAACCAAATTAATTTATATAACAAAATGTATTATTCAGTCATTAAAGTGAAACATGTTCATTTATTCTGTCTTTATCCAAAGTTACATTTGACAAAATTGACAGCCCTAATTCATATATAGGGCTATATACAGTAAAACAAAAAAGTATTTATTCAGCCACCGATTGTGCAAGTTCTTCTACTTAGAAAGATGAGAGAGGTCTGTAATAGCTACACTTCAACTATGAGAGACAAAATGAGAAAAACAAATTCAGGAAATCACATTGTAGGATTTTTAAAGAATTTAATTGTAAATTATGGTGGAAAATAATAACAAAAGTTCAATTTAATACTTTATAACATAACCTTTGTTGACAATGACAGGTTAAACGTTTCCTGTAAGTCTTCACCAGGTTTGCACACACTGTAGCTGGTATTTTGGCCCGTTCCTCCATGCAGATCTCCTCTAGAGCAGTGATGTTTTGGGGCTGTCACTGGGCAACACGGATTTTCAACTCCCTCCACAAATTTTCTATGGGGTTGAGGTCTGAAGACTGGCTAGGCTACTCCAGGACCTTAATGCTTTTTATGGAGCCACTCCTTCATTGCCTGAGCGGTGTGTTTCGGATCATTGTCATGCTGGAAGACCCAGCCACGTTCCACCTTCGATGCTCTCGCTGATGAAAGGAGGTTTTGGCTTAAAATCTCACGACACATGGCCCTATTCATTCTTTCCTTAACACAAATCAGTTTTCCTGTCCTCTTTGCAGAAAAACAGCCCCTAAGCATGATGTTTCTACCTCCATGCATCACAGTAGGTATGTTTTTTAACCAAAAAGTTCTGTTTTGGTTTCATCTGACCACATATTCTCAAAATCCTCTTCTGGAACATCCATATGCTCTCTGGTAAACTTCAGACAGGCCTGGACATGTACTGGCTTAAGCAGGGTGACATTCCTGGCACTGCAGGATTTGAGTCCCTCTCGGTGTAGTGTGTTACTGATGGTAGCCTTTGTTACTTCGGTTCCCGCTCTCTGCAGGCCATTCATCACGTCCCTCCGTGTAGTACTGGGATTTTTGCTCACCGTTCTCATGATTATTTTGACCCCACGGCATGAGATCTTGCATTGAGCACCAGCTCGAGGGAGATTATTAATTGTCTTGTATGTCTTCCATTTTCTTACAGTTGCTCCCACAGTTGATTTATTTACACCAACCTGCTTACCTCACTCATCCCAGCCTGGTGCAGGTCTACAATTTTCTTTCTGGTGTCCTTTGACAGCTCTTTGCTCTCGACCATGGTTGAGGTTTGAGCATGACTGTTTGAGGCTGGACAGGTGTCTTTTATACATATAACAAGGTCAATCGGGTGCCATTAATACAGGTAACAAGTGAAGGACATAAAAAATCTTAAAGAAGTAGTTTCAAGTCTATAAGAGCCAGAAATCTTGCTTGTTTGAATTATTATTTTCATTTTGTCTATCATAGGTGAAGTGTACCTATGACGCAAATTACAGACCTTTCTAAGTAGGAGAACTTGCGCAATCAATGGCTGACTAAATAGTGTTTTGCCCCACTGTATGTGTATATAGGCTGAATAAAAGGATCCTTACTAGCTTTTGAGAGGATTCTAACATCATACTGTGTCCAGTCCGGTCCTGGCTCCTCATGTTTTTTAATAGCTCTGTTAATGCGCTCATCGCTCTTAAAGTTTGGCCACAAAGCTACACCATCATCAAACCAAATTTCTGATATAATATTTACAGTCTTGGTGTCAGTAAATTCTACAACCATAAACATCTGGAAAAAGAAGATGCAATGTTTAAGTCCTTGCAAGGAAAAGATCTAGCATCTTATGTCTGCATTTTATGCAACTACCTACAATTACGTCTAAACATGAGTGATGTTGGTAGAGGGAAGCTGTGTGGGGTAGAGATGCAACAAAGGCAATTTCCTTGGCCGATTCTGATTTTGGCCAATTTCCAATTTTTTTTCTGTCTGAGAATTATAAATGACAGCATACATAAGCAATTGCTAAAGAACAATAGCAGAAGCTGTTGGCTTGTACCTGACTCTGTGCTCTCACTAGTTTTAGCTTTGTGGCATCAGCCACAAAATATCAATCACTGAAAACTGCTCAAATTGTACTTTACTACATAGCTGATAAGAGCCTTTTACCAATTAAAGTGTAAGGAAAGATGCCGAATTGCAACTTGCCCCACTCAGATCACAGCACATACACCAAGAAAGCATGTCACGACTACAGTAAGCCACAGAATGCACTAAAAACAAACACCTACACTAAATCACAGTCATAAATGGTACACAAAAACACGCGGTGTGAGCTATTAAGTAATAAAAAGACACACAAAACAGATCACACTGACATACAAGAGCCCAAAAATAAACAGACTATCGAGTCGAGCGCTAAACGTTAAGGGCCAGTAAACAAACGCCCGAGTGGCTGGGTCGTATTTAAAGCTCTGTACACACACGAACTGTATTTGGAAATAACATTAGTCAAAGCAAGTGTGATGTTCATGTGTGGCTGCATTTGTGCCACTGTTGGCATCACAAGTGCATAAGAGTAGGTTAAATGTGACCGGCAAAGAAGAGAGACTGATTGGTCGATCACCGGTTGTGGCCGGTCACGCTGAAAACCAGCCGATCATCAGTGCATCTCTAGTCTGGGGGTGTAGTAATGCATAAATAATTTTTTTAATCTAAGTAGGGCTGCACAATATTGGAAAAAGCAGAAGGGTGTGTTTGATTTCATTTGCCTAATTTGACATTCTTAGATTTGTTTTGAAAATTGCACATTAGCACTTCCAGTGGCTTAGGTTTCATCTCAACTTTGCGTGTTGGGGGGCACTGTGGGCTAGATGATGCACTTCACTAATTTACATACTTTTGACATTGTTACATGCTGCCTAGTTTTAGATTATAAGTATTAGTATTAGTCCTTTACATCATGTTGCTTCTTTCTTACTCTTTGTACATGATAAAACTAACAAACTATGTGCATATTTCAAAAGAACAACAGTATGTATGCATGTATTAATGCATTGAAATTCACAAAAATGTCAATAACAATGAGCTATGCACTGATAACTAAGTCTTAAATATAAGTTCATAAAACAATTAAAGGAAAGAAAAAGAGAATACATAATGCAAGACCTTTAAGGCACCGCTAACCCGATTAAACTGCAAGAACCTTAAGGCTACATTAATCTACATATGATAAGAATACATATTATACCACAGTTATTTCCGACCCTGAAATTTGATTTAAGAGACATTCGCGTGCCAGTATCGCACGAAAATGGCACTTTAACCTAAGCTTTTAAAGTATTACACAAGTAACCTAGCAACGACACCAGCCATAACAAAGCAGCAACATAATTATACAAGTAAAAGACTGTCGAAATTAATTATAATGAGATGATAAAATCTACTGGCTTTGAAAACATTTGTTTTGGTTTAAATTTGGAATATGAAGCTATTAATGACCAGCCTGACAAAACTTTGGATGAGCTGGAAAGGCAGAGGAACGAAGTCAGTGCAGATCAAAAGTCCTGGGTTCTTAATGTAGCTAGCTTTGTTGGTTCCATTATCTCTGTTCTTTCTTATTTTACAACATCCACAAAGACATCGTTTTCTGTTGTTAAACTTGTTGTCTTTCATTAAACGCAATCTGAAAATAAACAGTGATAACGGAACTGTGGGATAATCACAACAATACACTCAAGATTCGTGCTATAACATGAAACATATACGACCGCAGCACACCAGTGCCAATATCCCATGTCAGAGCACGAACCTTATTATTGCTTAATTATATACTACAGATCTATAAATATTATAGATACTTACATAACATAAGTTCCAGAAGTATCCATAAGCATTCAAGAATAAAGGTGCTGAACTTAATTTCAGTTGATCATTGCTTGTCAAGTATGTAAGCCAAGCGTTATTAGTCAATGTCACTCCAACCAGGCCGCCCACCCTCCGGCCTCTACCATAACTGCTACCTCAACTCAGAACCTTTTCCACGACTATGAATGTGCAAGAGAAGCATTGCTACAAACACGTCTTTATACGGGAGAAGCACACACTTATGCAACACTTCTGACACCTTGGCAAATTTGTATGGACCTGCTGCTTGAGATGCACAAAATATCTGAAGAAAATCTGAGCCAAAAGGATAGTCAAAAAAGTTCTCTCTTTTTGTGAAAACTTGAAAAACGACATATAGTCCATCACTGCACTTAATAATGTTATGTACAATAGTGACATCTCCACCTACAGAAAAAACATTGTCACCTGTTGAGATTTTCATTGTCCATTCGTCAGTGTATAATTCTCTGTACTGTGCCACTGCTTGGATACCACCTGGTACAGGTCCAAGATTATGCTGCTTTCTTAAGTTCTTATAAGGAAACTCAACACTTGTAACATTTTGCGTTTCTGACAGTCTTCTTATTATCTGAGCAAGAGGAAAATCTGGCTTCCTAACTAACCTCTTCAATTTATGGAGATAATTTTCATAAGGAAAAGCTGAAAAGGAATCCAAACAACCGTGTAACTGTGCATCTGCCGAAAGATGGACCAAAGAATGCACATTATAAACCAATCCTTCTTTGCCATACAGCTCACCAAAATGAGTTACAAACATGGATAGCAATGTGTTTGCATATCCACTGTATAATGGGCAGAGCTGTGTACTAACAAATACCTGAACAGAGGAGCATAAAATTGTTATAGACATGACTGTCCAAATATGGTGCCAGAGCAACCGGACCTGTATACAAGAGAAACTGTCTCAACTCCGTAGCTTTCCAACGATCCAACTCTCTTAGTGATCTAGGTTTCCTTGCAAATTCTGCTGGTATATGTGGACACATCTGAGTAAGCTTTTCTGAAATTCTGTCAATAATGCCAGAGGGCAAACGGAATTTCAAAGGACCCCTGAGCCAAATGTTTAATAATCGACGCATCACACCCAAACACACAAGATGCATGTAATCTAGAGGGAACTGAGTGACCATACCAATATCTAGATTAGTAAAACCATGTGGTCCATCATGGTGATGGCGCTCATCAGTTCTTTCCAAAAATGACAAATCAGTCCGTAAACTGTAATAATTTAAGGGGTACGTCATTCGGTTATTAATGTAAACACCTGGTTGGCAACATTTATCACATCCATGATAGGCATTGTGGCACTTGATATTGATATTGATATTTTTTACAAAGGCCCTGGCAGGTGCATCACATATAATGGAATCAAGTTTAATGAACACCTTTTTTTGCTCAAAACAAAAACCACCTTGTAGCTGTTGTAATTCGTGGGTAAAGTCTCTCAGAAATTCATTAGGGCAAGTTGGTTTTTTCTTACCACAAAACAGACTAAAAACAACCGGTTCCTTCATTGGCACACTTAGCAAAAGTCCTAAAACAGGCTCAATTGAATGCTTGTGCTTTTAAAGAGTGGTAACCCATCAATATTAATTTGTAACCGAAACGTAAATCCATCAGACACTTTGTCTATTAGCTGTGTTAAAGTATCATGGAGTGATGTCAAAATGCCTCTATAATGGTACAGCCCACCAGCTAGTTTATGGATGCTATAGTTAGTTTGTGTTTTGAGAATGGTTCGCGCATCCCTGGGCAGGTCTGGATGGTACAACTTCAACACACAAAGGAGGGCTGTCAGGGCCACTAGAGATATGTTAAAATGTACAGCCCATTTTGACAATCTTTCAGCCAGAGATACTGATGCATCTGAAAATTCTCCTGCCTCAGAACCTGAACTAACGTGCGTTACTGTATAGTCCAAGTCATTCTCTCTGGCCAGTCCAGGCAAGTCTTCTGTGCAGTCTTCTACCAGAGTGAATCAACTATCAAAGTTATCATCTTGGTCAAGGTCACTGTCACTGTCAGGGTCATTAGCACTGTGTGGGGTGTCTGGTCTGTTAACTATTGTCTCTTGTAAAGTTAACTGACAGTCTTCAGCTATGTCATGGAGTCGTTTTTCAAGTGATAAACGTGCTCTACGCCTGACTCCAGAGCTTGTTAAGGGGGCCTTCCTCCTTTTTATTTAGGCTCTAAAACAGATTAAAAGCTGAGAAGAAAAATACTAAAAGTAACTAGTTATCATCACTACAAATCAACTAATACAATATATTACAACCTTATGAAAAATAAATAACAGCGTTACACACTTTATGCATTAAGGATTTTTACTAGTGGTCTAGGACTGTGCAAAACGACAGTATTTATGGTCTTCTAAGAATATATAGACCATTTCAATGAGATACACAATAACAAAGCTACAGTACATGTCTGTTCCTTAAGCATTTACAGTGGTGCTATTTTCATACTTAATTTTTAATAACAAAAGGAACAGCTCGTACTTATTGAGTCTGCTTAAAAAACGAATAAAGATTTTTAAAAATCAATAAATAAATTTCATCAGACATGTTGGATTAAATCTCAGAGTGGAACACTGCTGCTGCTGCTACAAGGCTAATCTAAAAGTCACTGCGATTATTAAAGCAAACAAAAATGTGGTTGCAGTGATGAAACGCATATAAAATGGTGTACAATTGAACGAGCACTTTTGTGTCCGTTTACAGAATGTGTTTCTGCTATACAAGTTTAATCAGGACTTAAATAAAAGCTGAAGGTGTATAGCTCCCTAACCAGACTCGACTTTATCTCCCTTCTTACAGAACTCACCCAAGATTTGATTTTAATAATTTCATACAGTCCTATCTGTAATAAACTTATAAGACAGCTGAACTCACACAGTCCAACCCTGGCATTATATCATTGCCGTCATTGTTTTCTCATCTACTACATTTACAGTTTATAGAACACTGTTTATAAATGGACTTAAGAGATAAAAACGTGAGCTACAGATCCTGGAGTAAGTCCGGATATACAGCCTTCTTGCCTTAATCCGAGCATTTCTCTGTGCTCTGGGTTTGGATAAGTTTTAATTTCTTAAAGCAGATTTGGACCTGACCCAAGGGATAAAAAATAAACATGCCCTATACTTTTAGATCTATTCTTAATAGTTTGTATAAATATTTTGAGTATTTTTCTTTAGTTGCACTTTGTTTTGTTGTCATTCTTTTTGTTTAGTTTGGGTTTTCTTTAAATAAAATTCATTTGTTTTTAAGCAATTTAGCTGAAGTACTTATAAATGGCACTAGACCAGCAGGGGGCGCGCCTTAATTAGCGGTCGGGCCAGAGTACAAAACAGGCAGCGAGGAGTCATTCTTCAGAACGCCAGGTTTTGCAAACGCTGACTTCTGTGTCCGTCTCTCTTGTTTTTACGTTATCTGGTTTTATTCTACCATTTGCCTGATATCTGCTTGGTTTTACAACATGTTTGATGTATCGTTGGGTACGTGCAATGTTATATCTCTAAGAGTTTAGAACACGTGTAAGTGCAACACGCCATTTACGCCAGCTTCTATAACTGAGCTGTAGGGTTCAAAATTCTTAATGAACATAGGCTGTGTAATGTAAGATAAGAGTAACTTTTATATAAAGTAAATGCCTTTATAGACTGGTTCTATTGCATTAAGACCTGACATGTGGTTAGTACTTTTTAAATGCTGAAGTTTATTATTGTATGTGTGTGTTTATTGAATTGGGGTTTAATATAGTCTCTATTTAGTGCTGGGGTATTTTGCTTTTCTTGTATTTT